>JAODAL010014809.1:0-86127 GCA_025379985.1 Phyllomedusa bahiana | reverse complement strand
TAAAAAGTCTAAAATTTTTCAGCTTTGAACCCATGTTAAGAAGGGGCAGACCTCGAACTCACCATCAAATAAACTCAGAGCCGAACAAAATAAATTTAAAGACCAGCGGTTTCTTCCTGGAGATGTTGGCACACTTTTCAAAGTAAAAATTTCCCCGGAGGGGTTGGGGCACAAAATGTCGGGCAAGTGCGAATGTCCTGGAGGAGATGTCAAAAATACAGAATGTTCCAAGAGCAGGGCCCCCTTCAAAAAGGGCGGGACCTGGGGACAGTAAAATCCCAAAGGGGGCAGCAAATGAGAGCCCATCCCCGGGCCCCAAAAGGTGCAAAAGACTTTGGAGCCCAGTATAGTGATGCTAAAAGAACAGTAAAACCAAAAACCCCGACAGAGACAGCCGCTGCCCTGTCCAAACAGTGCCCCACACCCCCCACTAACAAAGCAGGAAAGCCTCCAAAAAACTGTGCAACACTCCAAGGACAGAAAACATCCCCCTGGAGGTGCCCCCACTTCCCCAGGAGCAGTGCGGGTCAAAAGACCTTGGACAAAAGTAGCCACATGTCCCAGGAGCATGAAACCTTTCCCCAGGACAGTGAGCACATTCCCGGGACAGTGCAGCCACAAAATCCAGACAGTGCAGTCAGGACCCCTGTTACGGACAAAAATTGTTCTTATTAAGTGATGTAAGGCCTTTGAAAAGGGGAAGTGAGCCCGTTGAATCACTTAATGATGCTGCCGGAATTATTTTTCCCCTTTCAAAAAATCAAGTCGAAATATATTTGGCATTTTTTGACTGTAAAATTTGATTTAAATGGGTTTTTGTTTGAACTTGCCCCAAAAAGGTTTCCTTAGTAACAAAAAGAAAGGGATTTTAAGGCATTTAAGAACCTAAGTTGCGAAGTTTTGCGCTTTCTATTAAGTAAGGAAGGAACTCGGTGAAACCAACGAGGTTTTAATGCCCCACAATGGGGGGTTTTGGATACAGTAAAGGAGAAGGTGAGCCTCAGTTGCACAAAGCAAAGGTTACAAAGTTAATCAACATTGGGGAAGTTGTATATTGATCTCCAATTTAAATTTAAAAGAGACTGGGGCCGACCCCCCGAGCAAAAATAACCTATAATAGTGAGTGCGATTTATAACCCTTAAACGGGTACAATAAGATTTTTTTGGATCAGATACCGGGGGTTCCACAATATGAGGGGAAACAAATCCTTTGTAAATTGGCCCCTGGTCGCTAGAAACAATGTGGAGAAAATAAGCCTTTTAAATTGTTTGCTTGAAAAATTGTTAAGTAAACTGGAACCGTTTTGGTTTTTTGTTGGAGGACGTTGTGACGTAACATATGGCAATGTCCCCACTCCCAGTGCGGGGCCCCCGGAGAGATTGGGGGGGCATGATTTTATGTAACAGGACCTGGGAAATTATTCCGGAAAACCAAGTAAAGAGCGCAGGCTGTTTTATAACACAGCGGGTGGGTTGGATTTGGGGAAGGTTTGTTTATTTGCAATGAAATTTATTGTTTGCAATTTGTACTGTAAGCGGCATAAAAAAGGAGGGGGTGCAGCCATTGCACAATGGGGAGCCCACCCGGCGCCCCCCAAACCAAAGGCGTAGTTTAAAAGGAGGGGCCGGGCATGGGCTGCTATTGGGAAAAGGAGAAAGAAGGTTTGGTATTCCCTAAATATGGTGGAAAAATTGCAAGGGGGGCAAATTTAGCCTATAGGTCATGAAAGGAAAAAGATGGAAAAAAGGGCCATGCTGTTAGGGCTATTTTTATCTTTCCTGTTTGTTTCCCCTTTTACTGAATTAAGGGTTTTTATGTTGATCAAACTGTTCTAGAAAAGTTTAAGTTTCGTAGAAATTTCTCGATTTTTGAAATGAAGAACATTTTATGTTCGTTTTTAAATAAAATTTAGTTTTGGGGGCCGCCATTTTCCGTTTATTTTCAGCGGTTTTTGCATTTTTGGGCCTCCCCAAACACCTTTCTGCACTTTTGGCCCAAAACCAACCCCATGAGAGCCAGAAAAAGTGTCAAAAAGTTTTTAATGAGTGTGGGTTCTCTTTGGG
The DNA here is from genome assembly GCA_025379985.1 of Phyllomedusa bahiana. NCBI lineage: Eukaryota > Metazoa > Chordata > Amphibia > Anura > Hylidae > Phyllomedusa > Phyllomedusa bahiana. Next base: position 84,063 of record JAODAL010014809.1, on the reverse strand, counting down.
CCCTGCTAAAATCAATCCCATTTTTATATATATTTTACTGTATTCCCTTGTGAACGCCATTTTCAGTCCCCTTCTGAAACTGTCCAACTGCTCTTAGTTAGATAGCATTTTCCTCCCCAATAGACAGAAATAGTTGGGGGATTTTGGAAATTGCGGTGCATTTTCCCCAACCCCCCAGAAGCTTTTTCATTTTTTCCCTTTTGGGGGGTTCATTAAGGGGATAACACCCCCCCCAGTCTCCAAATCCCTATTGTCAACGGGGATTTTGGGCTCCTAAGGTTGCAGGGCCCCATAGCAGCGCTCCCGGCTGCACCCCCTATAGCTCCCCCCCCTGCTTGAAAGTGCCCTCATTTTTCATTTAGCAATTGAAAGGATGAAGTTTTTTTACCCTCTCATTTTTTTTGGGTCACTCTTAAAAGCCAATTGTTTCCCACAAATTTTGTTCCACGTCCCCAGGTTATTTTAGGGGGGGAAATTCCCAGTTCCCCTCACCTGTATGGGTTTAAAAAACAAAAACCAGAACATTTTCTCCCATAGACTTTAAGGGGGTTTTAAAAATTTTGAGTTCGAATTTGAACTTTGAAGCAAACTCAAAAAAAACTGTTTTTCCCTAATCGAACAAAAAAACTTTTTACTGTTGGGCTAAACAAAATTTTTTAAAAACCCTTTTCCGGGGGAGCCCTTTCCCCACCCCCCACGTCTGCTTTGCATCCCCCAAGAAAACGGTGCAGGGAAAGGGAAAATGCTGGTGGACTCAGATCATGTGAATGTAGCTTTTAAAAAGCAACCTGAGCCTGAGAGTGGTCAGCCCCTTTCTGTTTAAAAACTTTCTTTATCTTGAGGTCTGTGAATCGGGTGAAATAGAAAGCCTCAGGCGCTGCCTCGCGGGAACAAAAAGGGTTTTTAAAAAAAAATTTGTATCAAAATGATATTAAAGGATTTTCCCCTCCCATGCACTCTAATGGAAAAGCGATAGGATTTTCCCATTAAAGTATGGAAAGGTGGGGCTCTGAAACCGGGGACCCACGCGTATTTAGGGGGGGGCCCTAAAAGGGCTTTGGGGTTTCCAAATGAAAAACCCAGTCACGTTTGCCATGATTCACATTGAAATTCTTTTGGGTTTTTAAGTAAAAACCCCAAACACAGTGCCCCCCTGTTTGGGAACTCCCATAGAAAGAAGGGGGAAAACAGGCCCCCCTGTAGGGGAAACTCCCATAAAACAAAAAGGAGGAACACAGCGCCCCCCTGTAGGGGAACACCCATAGAACAAGGGGGAACACACGCCCCCCTGTACGGGGAACTCCATAAACAGAATGAGAAACACACCCGCTCTTTGTACGGGGAAAACCCCCTAGGGGAAAATGGAAGAACACCCCCTCTCCTTTGTACGGGGAAACTCCCATAGAGGAGAATGGAGAAACACAGGCCCCCGCTAAAAGGGGAAAAAACCCATAAAACAGGATGGGGGTTTTGTGTGCAACCCGCCCCTTTTTCCCCCCCTTTCGACTGGACCTCTGGGGGCCCCCGCTTTTTTGGGGTTCACTTTTGTTTAGAAAATCCTTCATTTTAAACATTAAAGTCTGTGGGGAAAGGGCCCCCCTGTAACCCACATAGTCGAAAAACAGGTTTTGGGCCCTTTTTGGGGAAGTCAGGTTCATATTCTTGATTAATTTGAGAAAACAAATGATTAAAACTACCTATGTCCCTCGCTTCATCCACATCTTGTCCCCACCCTTGGGTGAACTGGATGGACTAATGTCCCTATTATCTATGTTACTATGTAATGTGTAATAAGATTGAACTATATAAACTCTCTTGCTGGATATCAATGAAGAAGCTCCTAATGCTTCTGGGAGATGTCGTTTCACTAGAGCTGGAAAGCCACAGGCGGCAAACCACTGTCCTCAAGAACAGATGCAAAAGGAAATGTCGTTTTTTACTGGAGTTCCCCTTTAAAATAATCTTTTGGAAGTTTAGGTAAAGGGGTTGTCTCACTACATTGATTCATCTCACCTCTGTCCTGTTTTCTTGGTTTCATTTTGAATTCAGGGGCGTGTTTACTGGCTTCCACTAGGCTGCAGTAGAAGCCAGGTCTGTAGCTATAGCAACCAGCGCTGGCAGCCTATAGAGAGAGATTGAACAGGTCTGTAGCTATAGCAACCAGTGCTGACTGCCTATCAGGAGAGATGAAACAGGTCTGTAGCTATAGCAACCAGTGCTGGCAGCCTATCAGGAGAGACTGAACAGGTCTGTAGCTATAGCGACCAGTGCTGGCAGCCTATCAGGAGAGATTGAACAGGTCTGTAGCTATAGCAACCAGTGCTGACAGCCTATCAAGAGAGATGAAACAGGTCTGTAGCTATAGCAACCAGTGCTGACAGCCTATCAGGAGAGATTGGACAAGTCTGTAGCTATAGCGACCTAAGGAGCTGATGCAGCTCATACAAGAGGGGATATCTCAGAATAGGTAGGACACTGTTAATGGACATATATTACAAAGTGACTTGTTTTTGCAAGATCTTTAACATAGAAAGCAGCAATCCTTGTAGTGAGACAACCCCTTTAAGTAGATAGAAGGAGTCCTGTCGGGAGTCTCCCCTGCACAGACATATTTTGCCATTATGTGGTGAAGTGTTATAAGATGGAGGTCAGAGTTGAGGTAAATACCCAATTTCCTCAGACTTTTGTACTCCAAGCCTTTCTAGTTACACAGAGAAGCATCCCTCCCAGTGAGTTACATTTGCTGGGGGTTCCTATACTGGTTGCCTCATCCTATATCTACAGCTGTAAGTGCAGACATCCCCTAGCACATATTTCTATGGGCATCAGTGTTAACCTCCACATCCTGTTTTATTTACTGCACTGACTGCATGTTAATTTTTACGGCCTCCTGTAGTATAAAACCGCTATATTTAATAGCCTGTTGGCATTGACTGATGATTGAATTAGGGCCTGCCCGGATATCTGCTCCTAGTTGTGGACTGGATGCATCAACCCCCTACCCCCCCCCCCCCCCCCCACCCTGGAATAATGAGCAGAATCATCTTTATTTACTGCCCATAATTTATCCAAAGTTTTTCCTCCGCTCTGTGCACAGCGATATCACTGCAGGACTTACATTGGGATAGACACTGACCATCTGCTCATGGGGTATCGAAATGTAGGCAGGGCAGGATGGGGACACCATCATGCCTGGTGCAGTGACATCATCATACCTGGTGCAGTGACATCATCATACCTGGTGCAGTGACATCATCATACCTGGTGCAGTGACCTCACAAGCCTCATCTGTGCCCAACAGACTTCATATAGGATAGGCTGCAAATCCTTCTGCCAGTAGAGTGGCTGAGTAGAAGTGTAACTATAGTAGTAATAGTGTAGCTGTAGTAGTAGTACAGATGTAGTTATTGTAGTAGTAATAGCTGTATTGGTAGTAGTGGTTTTGATATAGTAGCAGTAACATTGTAGCTGTAGTAGTGTAGCTATATTAGTAGCAGTCTAGTGTACTGGTGTAACTATAGTAGTAGTACAGATGTAGTTATAGTAGTAGTAATATTGTAGCTATATTAGTAACAGTCTACTTTGCTGCTGTAGCTATAGGAGTAGTAGCAGTTTGATAGCTATAGTAAAAGAGTAGCTATTCTAGTAGTAGTTGTGGTATTGTAGTAACAGTGTAGTTATAGTAGAAGTAGTTTTGTAGCTATAATAGTAGTATAAGTAGTAGTGTAGCTATGGAAGCAGTAGAATTAGTGGTAGTACTAGTAGTAGTAGAAATGGTAATAGTGTTAGTATGGTTGTAGTAATAGTAGTAGTAGCTATGATAGTGGTGGTAGTAATAGTAGTAGTAGCTATGATAGTAGTAGTTGTAGTAGAAGAATTAGTAGTTGTAATAGTAGAAGTGGTAGTAGTGTTAATATGGTAGTAGTAATAGTAGTGTAACTATGGTAGCAGTAATAGTGGTAGAATTAGTGGTAGTAATAGTAGTAGTAGCTATGGTAGCAGTAATAGTGGTAGAATTAGTGGTAGTAATAGTAGTAGTCTAGCTATGGAAGCAGTAGTTGTAGCATTAATGGTAGTTCTAGTAGTAGTGGAAATGGTAGTAGTGTTACTATGGTTGTAGTAATAGTAGTAGCATATCTATAGTAGGGGTGGTAGTAATAGTAGTAGTGTAGCTATGATAGTAGTAGTTGTACAATTAGTTGTAATAGTAGACGTGGTAGTAGTGTTAATATGATAGTAATAATAGTAGTATAGCTATGGTAGTGGTGGTAGTAGTGATAGTAGTAGCAGAAGTAGTAGTAGTAGTGTAGCTGTGATAGTAGCACAATTAGTAGTTGTAGTAGTAGAAGTGGTAGTAATGTTAATATGGTAGCAGTAATAGTAGTGTAGCTGTGGTAGCAATAATAGTAGAAGTGTAGCTATGGTGAAAGTAGCAGTAGAATTAGTAGTTGTAATAGTAGTAGGGAGCTGGAGAGGGCACAGAGATTGTATTGGAAAGGTTGACAAATTGTGCAAGGGAATTAACACAATTGGCGAACCGGGCGGGATTGATTTGCACAACATGAGACAATTAATTTCCCTCTGTTAATTTGCAGCAATCCCAACATTTGGTTATTTGTCCACATTAATGAAACGCAAGTAGTTTCTTTTAGTTGAATCAAATTGAAAAAACAACCTGCAAATTGATTTTCCTTTGTATTTTATGGGCTTTCTTGTTTAGGCTCTACTTGCCGTTAGTGATCTGAAAAGTTAGATGCCTCTATTTGAGCTTTTCCTTTGTTATCAAAGGCAGGACATCATTCCTGATAGCACCTGCAATAAACTGTGATGGTGTCACTGTGCGGCTCTTGTGTGATGATGTCATCAGTCCTAACTCCAGTACAGTGATGTCATCAGATCCTGCTCCAGCACAGTGATGTCATCAGATCCTGCTCCAGCACAGTGATGTCATCAGTCACAGCTCCAGCACAGTGATGTCATCAGTCCCAGCTCCAGTACAGTGATGTCTTCAGTCCCAGCTCCAGCACAGTGATGTCATCAGTCCCAGCTCCAGCACAATGATGTCATCAGTCCCAGCTCCAGCACAGTGATGTCATCAGTCACAGCTCCAGCACAGTGATGTCATCAGTCCCAGCTCCAGCAGTGATGTCATCAGTCCCAGCTCCAGCACAGTGATGTCATCAGTCCCAGCTCCAGCACAGTGATGTCATCAGTCCCAGCTCCAGTACAGTGATGTCATCAGTTCCAGCTCCAGCACCATGATTTCATCAGTCCCAGCTCCAGCACAGTGATGTTTATCAGTCTCACTCCAGACATGATGCATCATCCAGTTCACACAGTGATGTCATCATCCATTCCAGCACAGTGATTTCATCAGTCCCCGCTCCCGCACAGTGATGTCACAGTCCCAGTTCCAGCACAGTGATGTCACATCCCAGCTCCAGCACAGTGATTCATCAGCCAGCTCCAGCACAGTGATGTCATCAGTCCCAGCTCCAGCACAGTGATGTCATCAGTCCCAGCTCCAGGACAGTGATGCCATCAGTTCCAGCTCCAGCACCATGATTTCATCAGTCCCAGCTCCAGGACAGTGATGTCATCAGTCCCAGCTCCAGCACAGTGATGTCATCAGTTGCAGATCCAGCACAGTGATGTCATCAGTCCCAGTTCCATCACAGTGATGTCATCATCCCATTCCAGCACAGTATGTCAATCATCCCATCAGCACAGTGATAACATCATCCCAGTTCCGACAGTGATATCATCAGTCCCAGTTCCAGCACAGTGATGTCATCAGTCCCACCTGCAGCACAGTGATGTCATCAGTACCAGCTCCAGCACCGTGATATCATCAGTCCCGGCTCCAGTACAGTGATGTCATCAGTCCCATCTCCCACCTGGGGATTCATCAGTCCCACTCCAGTACATGATGTCATCAGTCCAGCTCCGCACAGTGATGTCATCATCCCCCTCCCCGCACAGTGATTCATCAGTCCCAGCTCCAGCACTGCGATTTTCATCATCCTTGTTCTAGCATATGATATCATCAGTCCAGCTCCAGCACAGTGATGTCTCATCCCACTCCAGCACAGGATGTCATCAGATCCGCTTTGCACACAGTGATGTCATCAATCCCAACCCCAGTACAGTGATGTCATCAGTCCCAGCTCCAGCACAGTGATATTATCAGTCCCAGTTCCAGCACAGTGATGTCATCAGTCCTAGCTCTAGCACAGTGATGTCATCAGTCCCTGCTCCCGCATAGTGATATCAACAGTCCCAGCTCCAGCACAGTGATGTCATCAGTCCCAGCTCCAGCACAGTGATGTCATCAGTCCCACTCCCGCACCGTAATGTCATCATCCCAGCTCCAGGACAAGTGGATGCCATCAGTTTCCCCTCCAGCACCATGATTTCATCAGTCCCGCTCCAGACAGTGATGTCATCATCCCAGCTTTCCCGCACAGTGATGTCATCAGTTGCAGATCCCGCACAGGATGTCTCATCATCCCAGTTCCCGCACAGTGATGTCATCAGTCCCATTCCAGCACAGTGGGTGTCATCAGTCCACTCCAGCACATGATTCATTAGTCCCATTCCACACAGTGATGTCATCATTTCCCCAAATCAGCACAGTGATGTCATCAGTACCAGCTCCAGCACCGTGATATCATCAGTCCCGGCTCCAGTACAGTGATGTCATCAGTCCCATCTCCAGCCAGGTGATGTCATCAGTCCCAGCTCCAGTACAGTGATGTCATCAGTCCCAGCTCCTGCTCAGTGCTGTCATCAGTCCCAGCTCCAGCACAGTGATATCATCAGTCCCAGCTCCAGCACTGCGATGTCATCAGTCCTTGTTCTAGCATAGTGATATCATCAGTCCCAGCTCCAGCACAGTGATGTCATCAGTCCCAGCTCCAGCACAGTGATGTCATCAGTCCCTGCTCCAGCACAGTGATGTCAACAGTCCCAGCTCCAGCACAGTTGTCATCATCCCACTCCAGCACATGATGTCATCAGTCCCCTTCCAGCACAGTGATGCATCAGTCCCAGTTCCAGCACAGTGATGTCATCAGTCCCAGGTCCAGCACAGTGATGTCATCAGTCCCAGCTCCAGCACAGTGATTTCATCAGTCCCAGGTCCAGCACAGTGATGCCATCAGTCCCAGTTCCAGCACAGTGATGTCATCAGTCCCAGTTCCAGCACGGATTCATCAGTTCCCAGCTCCAGACAGTGATGCCCTCAGTTTCCAGCTCCAGCACCAGATTTCATCGTCCAGCTCCAGGAACAGTGATGTCATCAGTCCAAACCAGAAGGGTGTCATCAGTTGCCCGATCCCACAGTGATTCATCAATCCGTTCCAGCACAGTGATGTCATCAGTCACAGTTCCAGCACTCTGATGTCATCAGTCCCAGCTCCAGCACAGTGATATCATCAGTCCTTTCAGCACAGTGATGCCCTCATCCCAGTTCCACACAGTATGTCATCATCCCAAACGCACACAGTGATGTCAAACAGTACCAAACTCCCGCACCGTGATTTCATCATCCCGGCTCCAGACAGTGATTCATCAGTCCCCCTCCAGCCCGGGGATGTCATTTATCCCAGCTTCAGTACAGTGATGTCATCACCCAGCTCCGCACAGTGATGTCATCATCCAGCTCCAGCAAGTGATATCATCAGTCCCAGCTCCAGCACTGCGATGTCATCAGTCCTTGTTCTAGCATAGTGATATCACCAGTCCCAGCTCCAGCACAGTGACGTCATCAGTCACAGCTCCAGCACATTGATGTCATCAGATCCTGCTCCAGCACAGTGATGTCATCAGTCCCACTCCACACAGTGATGTTACACCCAAGTGAGTCCATCCCGTTCCAGCACAGTGATGTCTTCAGTCCCAGCTCCAGCACAGTGATGTCATCAGATCCTGCTCCAGCACAGTGATGTCATCAGTCCCAGCTCCAGCACAGTGATGTCATCAGATCCGGCTCCAGCACAGTGATGTCATCAGTCCCAGCTCCAGCACAGTGATGTCATCAGTCCCAGCTCCAGCACAGTGATGTCATCAGTTCAGCAGGTGCAATGTTAGGTAAAATAGGGGTCACTGGTGCTGTCATGATGAGTGAAGCACTGTCTGCAGGCATTATAATGGGGGAAATGAATGTGGCGATCTCCCGGTGCTCAGTGGCATTGCATGGCAGCACTGTGCCTGACACTGTTGCAGGGTATAGCATGCATTCTATGGGGGGCATTGTGGATAACATCTTAAGTTTCAACTAAAGATTCAACTAACGGAGACCGCTAACAAATCATTGATCTGGACAAATATCCTAATGTTAGAATTAATGCAAACTAGCAGAAGTGAAGCAGGGAAATTAATTGTCTCATGATGTGCAGATCGATCCCGCCGGGTTCGCCAATTTTGTTAATTTCCCTGCACAATTTGTCAACCTATCCAATATAACCTTTGTGCCCCCTATAGGTACACGACTAGCTGAAGGGGTTTAAAGAATATCCTTCAGTTAAAGGGAACCTCTCACATTGAACCTGATTGACAGGCAGTATATTGTAGAGCAGGAAGAGCTGGGTAGATTGATATGTAGTGTTGAGGAGAAAAAATGTAATAGAACTTTTAATCGCTGTTTATTCTGGGTTGAGGAGTCCAGTGGGCGGTCTTAACAGTGATTGACAGCCTTCAATGTAAGAGATAGCTGTCAATCACTCATTAGACTCCCAAGATCAACTCCCCTGTGGGCCCCAGTCCGACATTGTGGTGACATGACTCCCTGCTGTAACTCGTCAGCAGCACAGGGCCTTGTTTATGTTTCTTACTGACAAACTTTAATCCTTTAGGGCGCGTTCCCACTGCACAGGACAAATGCCGGCCGGTATTTGTCCTGTTTTGCGGCCGTCCCAACGGCCGCGGGGGGGACGGCTTTTCTCCGCGATGAACAGAGAACAGCCCTCCCCCTCCCATTGAGAAGCACATCTCCCGTCGGGAAACCGGACGGAAGATTGTGCTTCTACAATGTTTTGCCGCCGGACCGCCGGCGGCAAAACCGTCTGACGGCAAAACCTGTGCAGTGGGGACAGTGGGGACTGCTGCACGGGTTTTCCATAGAGCTCAATTTTGCTCATTTTCGGACGGTATTTAAGGCGGACTGAAAATCCGCAAACCGGCTGAAAGACCGGCCGCGAACCCGTGCCGTGGGGACATGCCCTAGAGTTCTTTAGTCTTCTGCCCCACTGTTTAAATCCCTCCATCATCCGTGTCCCTCTAAGGCTGCGGTTTTCCGGCCGGTATTTGTCCGGTTTTGCGGCCGTCCCCACGGCCGCGGGGGGGACGGCTTTTCTCCGCGATGAGCGGAAAAGAGCCCTCCTCCCTCCCATTGAGAAGCACAGATTCCGTCCGGAAACCGGACGGAAGAATGAACATGCTCAATGTTTCTTGAGCGGCCTGCGGGGCGGAAAAACCGCTGGACGGAAAACCCGTGCAGTGGGGACAGTGGGGACATGCCCTAACAGGCTCAGCTGGGAATAAAAGAGCAGAAATGTCATTCACCACTGTAGAAACACCCTCAGCTAGAACAGGAAGTGGATCTGACTTAGAACTGCCACAGTCTTCAAGAGAAAGAAGAAAGTCTAAAGTTGTAGACCCAACCACCAGCCTGACAGGAACGTGGCAGTTGGGCTGTAGAACTGCCCACAGCTTGCAATAGAAAAGTAGAATGTCTAATTGTAGAACCACCCACAGCCTGAACAGGAAGTGGGAGTCTGGAGCTGTAGAACTGCCCACAGCTTCAATAGAAAGTAGAAGTCTAAAGCTGTAGAACCACCCACAGCCTGAACAGGAAGTGGGAGTCTGGAGCTCTAGAACTGCCCACAGCTTCAATAGAAAGTAGAAGTCTAAAGCTGCAGAACCACCCACAGCCTGTACATTAAGTGGGAGCCTAAAGCTGTAGAACTGCCCACAGCCTGAACAGGAAGTGGGAGTCTGAAGCTTTAGAACTGCCCACAACCTGAACTGGAAGTGGGAGCCTGAAACTGTAGCCCACAGCCTGAACAGGAAGTAGGAGCCTGAAGTTGTAGAACCGCCCACAGCCTGAACAGGAAGTGGAAGCCTGAAACTTTAGAACAACACACACATCCTGAACAAGAAGTATGAGCCTGAAACTGTAGAACCTTCCACAGAATGAATAAGAAGTGGGAGCCTAAAGCTGTAGAACCTTCCACAGCCTGGACAGGAAGTGGGAGCCTGAAGCTGTATAACTGCCCAGAGCCTGAACAGGAAGTGGGCGCCTGAAGCTGTAGAACTACCCACAGGTCAAATAGAAAGTAGAAGCCTAAAGCTGTAGAACCCCCCACAGCCTTAATAGGAAGTGGGAGTCTGAAGCTTTAGAATCTCCGACAGCCTGAACAGGAAGTGGGAGTCTTAACCTGTAGAACTACTCACAGCCTGAACAGGAAGTGAGAGCCTGAAGCTGGCTGTAAGAAGCAGGCTTTGTGATACAGCATGGTGAGAATACCCCCATAAAATGAAACAGAGTGAAGAAAAGTGAGGTTTATGGATCTGCCTTAGAAGGAGTCATAGAGTTCCACTGTTGCAAAGGGTTCACCTAATCCTGGAGGTCCATTTTGCCACCATGGAGGACACATTGGGCAACACAATTTGACAAGTGTCCTGTTTGCTCTGGGCCCTTCTCTGCACTGCAGTCTAGGAGCCGATGGGTCAGATGACTGGGGGCTCGGGTGGATCGATACGCTCGCCCCCTCGGGTGACCTTCAGCAGCACATCCCTCGTAGGCTGCCCATTTTAGGAACATTGGCGAAGCCTACAAAGCGTCCAGGTGAACGATACTCTTCAGCTAAGAGATGTTCAGCCATTGAAGTATCTGGTTTCCTTAGTAGCATGAAGTTGGTTTCACAATGCCAACAGCAAATGAGGTCAGCGCGCTAAACCGTACCTTAAAGCGGGAGACTGGAGAAGAGATCTGAGCGACCTACAGAGAGTACGGCCGGGCAGTCTGCTAAACAATGATAGAGAAAAAAAAACTGCACAGTGAACGAGGCTCCGTCCTACACACTTAATGGTTGCAGAATGATGAGCGGGGGAGGGAATGATTGACAGTCTGCGCTGCCGCAGGTATGTAAAGCGAGCGGAGATGGAAGGAGCGACCTTGTGATTATATCAGAGGGTAAGATACGTCGGGAGCTTTAGCCCGGTAATTGAAATCACGAAACACGTGGCCCCCTGTACACCGCCGCATTGTCGACTGGCAGAATGGAGACCTCTGCATTGAGCCGGCGGCTAATAAAGGGGATCCCTGCCTATTGTCAGGCGGCTCTCAATCGTCGCATTCATCTTTTCCGTGCATGAGGCCGCGATACGTTTTACATAGAAGCAGCGGGGGAGCCGAGCCCTCGGTGTCGTGCCGCCGGCGGAGGGCGGCTAATGTATTAATTTCATTGCCTCTGTCCTCGAGGAACATTGCGGCGCTCATCAGCAAATGCTTAATGGCGATATTAATGGGAATGTTGGAAAACAAGCTTTTTTGGCCACTGTCTGCGTTGTGCATTTATAATACAGATGGAAGGAGCAAGTGGAGCGGAACAGGGAGCCGGATAGTCATAGACACATTGGACTGCTCCTATGCTGGCGGATTAAAGGGGAACTCTGGCTGAAAACAAAATTTGACCTCTTCCCTCTGTTTATCATTTTCTCTTGTCTCCTCTGACTTTGGGGCTTCTTGTGCTTTCGCCTTGTTGTACAGACGGGAGCTTTCAGCCCTTGTATTCTTAAAGGGGTTGTCTCACTACATTCATTCCTCTCACCTCAGTCCTGTTTTCTTGGTTTCATTTTGAATTCAGGGGGGGGTGTTTACTGGCTTCTATTAGGATGCAGTAGAAGCCAGGTCTGTAGCTATAGCAACTAGTGCTGGCAGCCTATCAGGAGAGATCAAACAGGTCTGTATCTATAGCAACCAGTGCTGGCAGCCTATCAGGAGAGATACAACAGGTCTGTAGCTATAGCAACCAGTGCTGGCAGCCTATCAGGAGAGATAGAACAGGTCTGCAGCTATAGGGACCAGGGCTGGCAGCCTATCAGGAGAGATAGAACAGGTCTGAAGCTATAGCAAAGAGTGCAGGCATCCTCTCAGGAGAGATTGAACAGGTCTGTAGCTATATTAACCAGTGCTGGCAGCCTCTCAGGAGAGATCAAACAGGTCTGTAGCTATAGCGATCAGTGCTGGCAGCCTATCAGGAGAGAATGAACAGGTCTGTAGCTATAGCAACCAGCGCTGGCAGCTTATCAGGAGAGTATGAACATGTCTGTAGCTATAGCAACCAGTGCTGGCAGCCTATCATGAGAATGAACAGGTCTGGAGCTATAGCAACCAGCTCTGGCAGCCCATCAGGAGAGCTCGAACAGGTCTGTAGCTATAGCGACCAGCGCTGGCAGCCTATCAGGAGAGATTGAACAGGTCTGCAGCTATAGCGACCAGCGCTGGCAGCCTATCAGGAGAGATTGAACAGGTCTGTAGCTGTAGCGACCTGAGGAGCTGATGCACCTCATACAAGAAGGGATATCTAGGAGTAGGCAGGACACTGTTAATGAACACATATTGCAAAGTGATTTGTTTTTGCAAGATCTTTCACGTAAAAAGCAGCAATCCCTGTAGTGAGACAACCCCTTTAAAGAGAACGTGTCACATAGGTTACTTTCGCCTTTGTTTTGAGGATACATAAAAACTGAAAAATTTTTTGACATTAAATACTGAAAAAAGCATCCCATTTAAACGGGAAAAAAAAGGGAAAAACGCTTGGAAACGCAGGTCGGGAACAAAATTTGTGCTGCCCTCCCCAAAGGGGGGGGCATTTTTCTAGGACAGGTTCTTTGTGCCTTTCCCTTGGGTTGGAACGCCCGGGGCTCTCAGCCTTGTATTCCAAGATTACCTTTATCTCATACCCCAATTTTTTTTAAAAAAACCCCGGTCAGACGGAAGGCTTTTGGGGACCCCTAGGGGGAATGGGCTAATTTAGAAAGGTTTTTAATCCCCATCAATGGTCAACATGAAAATTTCCCCGAAAATTTTGCAAATTTTAAAAATTTTTTAAAGACCTTAATGAGCAAAAAACCCGTTGAGAAAAGGGTTCTCGAGGGTCACTTTACAGAAAGGTCTATTAAAATCCCTCCAATCGCTTGCAGCTGGGAAAACCATCCCTATAAAAGGCCCGGGCATCCCCCGGGCCCCCCCGGGGCCCGTTTACTGGGGGGCTTCAAAGGGAGAAAAGGGGAAGGGTTTAAGAGGCCCAAAAGGCCAAAGCCCCAAGGGGGGGGGTTTTTAGAGGGAAAACCTTGACCCTAAAAACGCTGGTGGGGGAAGGGGGTGACTTTTTTTTAAATTAAAGCATGTTTGGGACTGTACAACCTCCCAGGACATGCTAGAAGATGGCTTCTGGGCTTGGACCTCTATGAAATCCTATAGGCTAGACAGCCCCCCATAGGGGGGGGGGGGGCGGGGGACTGGTGATCTCTGACCCAACAGTATGGCCGCAGCACCACGGGCTCTTGGTTTACAATGTTGTGTCCAGTGGCCCAAAAAAGGGCTTCAGATGTTCCAGTTTTGGGAAAACCCCTTCCCGGGGTCAAATTTTTACAAAAGTTAAGTCCATTTAAAAAAAAGACATGGGCCATCAAGTTAAACCCAAAGGGGGGGGGGGAAAAAATTTGGGTTTAAAGGGGAGGGGGGAAAAAGGACTTCAACCCCAGCCTCCCACGGGTTAATCCCCGGGAAAGGGCCAAGTCCCAAATCTGCTCCAGGGGGAAGCCCCCATCTCTGACCCCCCCAGCCCGCCCCCACCCAGGATCCAAAATTTTTTAATAGTTTCCATACACTTTAAAAATTCTTTAGTTTCAGGTGGGTATAAAAGCCCCCTTTAAAACCCCTCCCCTTTCCTGCTTTGACCCAGCCCTCAGGCAGCTTTTCCACATTTTAATTTCCTTTTCCTCACAGTAAAAGAACGTTTTTCTCCTCTGGGACTAAAACCCCTTTTCCCCCACCCGGGGGGAAAATGTCCCCTTGCCCTTTTGGGAAAGGCTTTCATGAAATTTTTTCCCCCCCATATTTTTTGGGGGTTTTTTTATTTTATTTTAAATTAATCATGCCCCCCGAACCCGGTTTTTTTTTAAAGACTAATAATTTAAATTTCTTCAAAACCCCCTCCTCAAAACAAGAGGCTCCATTCCCCTTATAATTTTGGGGTTGTCGTTTTTGCACTCTCCAAGCCCCTTTTTTCATCTTTTTTTAATTAACTAAAAGACATTTTATTAGGGACTTTTGTTTCATTCATATAAAGAAAAGGGAAAATTTAAACCCGGGATGGCTCATTTCCATGGGGCCCTTTTTGGGATCAAACCTCTGTTTTTTTAAACTTTGTCCTTGTGGACCCTTGCGTTTTCCCATTTTTTCCTTTTCTCAAAACTAAAAATTTTGGGGGTTCGGGGTGGTTAAAATTTCCTGGGTGTTTTCGAACCTTTAAAAAAATTTTAGGGGACCCCTTTTTCCCCTTAAGAAGGATACCCTCCCCGGGGGGCGCCTACCCGCTCCTGAAGGGGGGCCCTTTCCCAAAAAACCCCGCAGTTCGGGGCCGGGCCATCCCTTTTTTCTCCCCATTCCTTCCAAAAACCCTTTTTTTCCACCTTCCTTCCCCCCCTTTTTTGGGCCCCAAAATTTAAAACGGCTTTTGGGGGGGATTTTCACCTCCTTTCCCTCCGCATAATACGGGCTTTGGTTATCCCTTTTCTACCTCTTCCATTCCCCTTTTGGGGGCCTTTTGGGGGGTTTTCATCCAATTTCCACTTTTTTTCCTTGGGGGCTTTTCCCATTTTTCCCCACCCCAAACCCCCTCTTCCCTTCCCATCTGCAAAACCTCCCCCCCCCTCGGGCCTTTGCCCAGGTCACCGGACAGGGCCCTTCCCCCTTGCCCGGGCCCGGGGGGAAATTTTTTGGTTTTGGGGGTTTGGGGGGCCGGGGGGGCCCCCGTCCCGCTTCTCTTTCCGGGGGGTCCGGCACCCATTTCCCTTTCCCCCCATTCCGCCTTAATTGGGGGCTTTAACCCCGGCCCCTTTTCAAACCCCCCCTTCAACTTCATTTTTTCCCTTTAACTTTTTTCCTTTCCCCTTTTTTAAACTCCCCTCCCTTCCCCAATTTCCCCACTGTCTTGACCTTTAAGGGGGGCCCTTTCCTTTTTTCCCCCCCTCCAAATTGGGGGTTTTTAAAACCCCACCTAAACCCCCTTTTAAAATTTTTTAAAAATTTTTCCCCCCAAATCCTTCCGGATTCCCAACCCGAAACCCCCCCCCGGGTAACAACAATCCATTTTCCCCTTCCCTTTTTTTCCCCGGGGTTGGGGGGCCCTTTTAAAACCCAGGCCCTTTGGGGCCAAAACTTGGGGGGGTTTTTTTTTCCACCCCCCCCCAAACAGGGTTCCCCCCCCCGGTTCCCCACCCCAAACCCCCGGGGTTTCCCCTTTTTTTTTCCCCCCCTTTTTTCCTTGGGCCTTTTTTTTCCCCCTTTTCCCAATTTTTTCCCTGCCTTTCAATTTTTCTTTTTCCCCTTCCTTTTTTTTTCCCTTTTGTTCCCCTTTCCCCCTGTTATTTCTTTCCCTTTTACTCCTCTTCTTCCTTTCCCTTCCTCCCTGTTCCTTCTCTTCTTTTACTCTTTTTTCTTCCTTCCCTTCCTCCCTGTTCCTTCTCTTTTTCTTTTCTTTTCCCTTTTCTCTT
Source organism: Phyllomedusa bahiana (assembly GCA_025379985.1). Lineage (NCBI taxonomy): Eukaryota > Metazoa > Chordata > Amphibia > Anura > Hylidae > Phyllomedusa > Phyllomedusa bahiana. The sequence goes on along the minus strand of JAODAL010014809.1, from coordinate 68,277 downwards.
TTCCCCTTCTCCCCCCCCCCGTTTTCCTTTCTCCTTTTTGGGCTCCGGCGGGGAATTAAACGGGGTTTGACCAAATTTTCCCCCCATTTTTCTTTGTTTCTGATGTGCATTAAATCTGCGCACTCCCTTCAGTGCCCCGCCCCGGAGCACGGCCCTCCCAGTCCCTGGTCCCCAGCGAAGGGCCCCCAGGGGGGGCCCGCCCCTGGAAGTGAAATTCCCTGTCTCCACAGATAAGCGGGAAAATAAGATGGGGGGAATTGAAAAGGGGTTAAAATTTGAAAATTGGCCCATTTTTTTAACCAAATGTATCCGCTGAGCAGTAAAACAAAAAAAAGGAAGTTTTAAAGGGAACGCTGAGTTTCCCAAAAACCGGGGGGGGTGACAAAAGGGGGGATGTTTAATTAGAATTTTTTCATGATGTCATTTTTTTTTTTTGGGAAATTAAAATAAAATTTGCCCCTTATGGTGGCGGAGGGGCCCCGGAGGATAAGGGCAGAAAGGGGCCCACCCTGACAAAAAGCTTTTCGAAAAGGTTTGAGTGTGGGATCTCAATTCACATGGGGGCCTCTTTTGTCTTGCTCAAACCCCTGAAAAAAACTTTTGGGGGGAAAAGGGCCACCATATAACACCCCCTGAGGGGTTTCCTTTTTGGGGGGGCCCTCCCCTTGGGTTGTTTGGGAGGGCGGTATAATGGACGGAAAATTGGTAAAAAAGGGTTAAGAATTTAAAAAAGGGGTTCCCCAAGGGGGATTTTTCTGCACCCACACAACTCCCCCCAAGAACTCATTAAATTTTTATTTTCCCACCCCCCCAAAAACCTGACCACACGGTGTGCTGTTTCATCATATGTCCAATACTAAAGTAAAGCATAGACACTCTCATAGAAGCCTCTGTGCGGTAATCAGGACAAGGTATTCTGGTGCCCTAGGCAAATAAGGCATGTATAGCGCCCCCCCATGGAAAATTCAGCCCATTCCATCCCTCCTTGTACCCCCTTTTCTGCTTGGGATGAAGTGGTGCCCTAGGCGGCCGCCTACCCTCCCCTACCCGCCGTTCCGGCCCTGATGGTAATTATCAATACTGCCAGAAGTAGAAATGTTCACTGCAGACATTTACATTGGGGGTCTATTATGATTTTGGCTAAGCGCCCCCTCTCTTTTATGAATGCCACTACATTGTGGGGAAAAAAATTGGAGACCTATACTGCCCAGCCTGTGTTACTAGATGATACTAGCTCCTATTGGGACCAGCTATGATCTGTGCAGTAAGTGGAGTGCCACCACAGTGGAAATGAAGCATTGCAGAGTTCCCATTGAAATCAATGAGCTTTCTGTGTTTTGCATGAATGTTCCAGGCCCCACAGAGAGCAAGAGGTGCTTTCTGTAGTCACTTTTCTCCCTGGCTAATAGGTAAGGGTCCTCAATGGTTATACTCGCTCTATTAACCCAAACTTTCTCTACTAAAGCATTTGAGAATAGTTTATCAAAATTGTACAAAAGATACAGCATGCAGCTCGTCCTGATCTCATCATTATATTTTTACTTGCACTACCCAACCTGGCAGTGGTTCAGTAGTTAGTATGGAGAGCATCACAGTGGCTCAGTGGTTACTATGGAAAGCAGCAGGGTTATTACGGAGAACAGTAAGGTGGCTCAGTGGTTAGTATGGAGTACAATACAGTGGCTCAGTGGTTAGTATGGAGTACAATACAGTGGCTCAGTGGTTAGTATGGAGTTCAATACAGTGGCTCAGTGGTTAGTATGGAGTACAATACAGTGGCTCAGTGGTTAGTATGGAGTACAATACAGTGGCTCAGTGGTTAGTATGGAGTACAGCATGGTGGCTCAGTGGTTATTATGGTGTACTGCACAGTGGATCAAAGGTTAGTGTGGAAAACAGTACGGTCGCTCAATGGTTAGAATGCAGAACAGCATGGTGGCTCAGTCGTAGTGTGGAGAACAGAATAGTGGCTCAGTGGTTAGAATGGAGAACAACATGGTGGCTCAGTGGTTAGTATGGAGAACAGAATGTAGACTCAGTGGTTAGTATGGAAAACAGTATTGAGGCTCAGTGGTGAGTATGGAGAACAGCATGATGGCTCAGTGGTTAGTATGGGGAACAACATGGTGACTCAGTGTTTAGTATGGAGAACAGCATGGCGGCTCAATGTTAGTATGGAGAACAGTATGGTGACTCAGTGGTTAGTATGGAGTACAGCACAGTGGCTCAGTGGTTAGTATGGAGAACAGCATGGTGGCTCAATATTAGTATGGAGAACAGCATGGTGGCTCAGTGGTTAGTATGGAGAACAGCATGGTGGCTCAGTGGTTAGTATGGAGAACAGCATAGTGGCTCAATGTTAGTATGGGGAACAGCATGGTGGCTCAGTAGTTAGTATGGAGAACAGCATGGTGGCTCAGTGGTTAGTATTGGGAACAGCATGGCGGCTCAATGTTAGAATGGAGAACAGTATGGTGACTCAGTGATTAGTATGGAGTACAGCACAGTGGCTCAGTGGTTAGTATGGAGAACAGCATGGTGGCTCTTTCTTAGTAAGGAGATCAGCATGGTGGCTCAGTGGTTAGTATGGCGAACAGCATGGTGGCTCAGTGGTTAGTATGGAGAACAGCATAGTGGCTCAATGTTAGTATGGAGAACAGCATGGTGGCTCAGTGGTTAGTATGGGGAACAGCATGGTGGCTGAGTGGTTTGTATGGAGAACAGCATGGTGGCTCAGTGGTTAGTATGGGGAACAGCATGGTGGCTCAGTGGTTAGTATGGAGAACAGCATGGTGGCTCAGTGGTTAGTATGGAGAACAGCATGTTGGCTCAGTGGTTAGTAAGGAGAACAAAACCGTGGCTCATTGTTTATTATGGAGAACAAAATGTTGGCTCAGTGTTTTGTTTGGATAACAGCATGCTGGGTCAGAGGTTAGTATGGAGAACAGCATGGTGGCTCAATGTTAGTATGGAGAACAGCATGGTGGCTCAGTGGTTAGTATCGGGAACAGCATGGTGGCTCAGTGGTTAGTATAGAGAACAGCATAGTGGCTCAATATTAGCATGGAGAACAGCATGGTGGCTCAGTGGTTAGTATGGGGAACAGCATGGTGGCTCAGTAGTTAGTATGGAGAACAGCATGGTGGCTCAGTGGTTAGTATTGGGAACAGCATGGTGGCTCAGTAGTTAGTATGGAGATCAAAACCGTGGCTCAGTGGTTAGTATGGAGAACAGTCAAATTATATGGAAGTAGATGGCAAATGGATGATGATGGAGAGCACTAGTGACTACAGAATAACACGAGTAAGGCCTCGGCAGTGGCTCAGCCCAGGATGGTGGTTCCTCCATGGCTGTTTGCTCACTGCACCTAGAGATGGGGTCTCCTCCATGGCTGTTTGCTCACTGCACCGAGAGATGGGGTCTCCTCCATGGCTGTTTGCTCACTGCACCTAGAGATGGGGTCTCCTCCATGGCTGTTTGCTCACTGCACCTAGAGATGGGGTCTCCTCCATGGCTGTTTGCTCACTGCACCTAGAGATGGGGTATCCTCCATGGTGCTGCATTGGGTCACTGCACCTAGAGATGGTGGTTCCTCCATGGCTGTTTGCTCACGCACCTAGAGATGGCGGCGTCTCCTGAATGCCATTCTGCACGGGGGGTCGAGCAGCAGCCCCATATGGGATATGCACATTTGATCACAAATGACTTTCAGGCTGCACCTTAACTAAGGTCGCCCTTATCGCCTCCTGACCACAGCGCGATGGTGACTGAGAGGCGATCAATCCTGTGACCTTGTGCGCACACAATCATCCATCTATAGCTGCAGCACACATCCTGCTGGATGAGCGGCGACGTCTGATGTCAGGTGCACAGGAGATGAGAAGAATGCACCCGAGCAGCCTAGAAGGATGGATAATGGACGCCTGCGCCAGCTGTCACCATTGCCAAGCTATATATATATTCAGATGCAGCAGAGCTGAGTTTGTCATTTGAGTCTTCATGATGTGTTGTGGGAGGTTTTAACTACATTATTTGTGAGAGAGACAGAGATACAATGTATAAAGAACCGGGTAACAATCTGGGCTCTGCTACATCACTGTCTGGGCCGCTGTCAATGTCATCAGGTTGTACCGCACACTGGTCGCATCATAAATACATCCCAACCATTAACGATCGACATTGTGGCAATAAGAATTATGGGAAACTAAAACCAGTCAGCGTTATGCAGGGCTATTATTACTTAGGAACTGAATTGCAGTATTATGTGAGAACTATATAGCAGTATTATGCAAGCTGTTGGTAAATGGTGGTAAAATTTGAACTCTACAGCATAGACCAAAAGTATCTTGGTACTAAATGGCAGTATAGTAGTAGTATGTGGACTCTACATCACAGATCAATACCATCTTGATACTATATGGCGGTATAGTAGTAGTATGTGGACTCTACAGCATAGACCAATACTGTCTGGGTACAATACGGCAGTATAGTAGTATTATGGGAACGCTACAGCATAGAGGAATACTATCTTGATATTATATGGCGGTATAGTAATAGTATGTGGACTCTACAGCATATACCAACACTATCTTGGTATTATATGGTGGTATAGTAGTATTATGTGAACTCTACAGCATAGACCAATACTATCTTGGTACTATATGGCGGAATAGTAGTAGTCTGTGGACTCTACATCACATACTGACACTAACCTTGTACTATATATATACCTTGTTTCCCCGAAAGTAAGACAGTGTCTTATATTAATTTTTGCTCCTAAAGACGCGCTAAGACTTAATTTTAGGGGATGTCTTATTTTTCCATGAACAAGAATTCACATTTATTGTTGAACAAATAATCAACCTGTATTAATATCCTGTAGAGATTTCATCACAAACATCAGCAAAAGCAGCCAAACTCTGAATTGCATAAAAAAATGCACCAGGTCTTATTTTCGGGGGATGCCTTATTTTCGAGGAAACATGGTAGTAAGTGGACTCTATAGCAAAGACCAATACTATCTGAGTGCTATATGGCGGTGTAGTAGTACTATGTGAACTCTACAGCATAGACCAATACTATCTGAGTGCTATATGGTGGTATGGTAGTACTATGTGAACTCTACAGCATAGATCAATACTATCTTGGTACTATATGGCGGTATGGTAGTACTATGTGAACTCTACAGCATAGACCAATACTATCTCGATACTATATGGCGGTGTAGTAGTATTATGTGAGCTCTACAGTATAGACCAATACTATCTTGGTACTATATGGCGGTATAGTAGTATTATGTGAACTCTACAGGATAGACCAATACTATCTGAGTGCTATATGGTGGTATGGTAGTACTATGTGAACTCTACAGCATAGATCAATACTATCTCGATACTATATGGCGATGTAGAATAAGTTTTTGGACTCTACAACGACTTGTTAATATTTGGAGGAAAAGTAGTATGATGTAGACTCTACAGCGCAGACCAATTCTATCTCAGTACCATGTGGTGAAATAGTATTGTTATGTGGACTCTACAACGTTTTGTTACTATATGGTGCAGTAGTAGTATGATGTAGTCCAGTTCTATCTCGGTACTATATGGTGGAATAGTAGCATTATGTGGGCCTAATATCAAACCTCTCAATGTTTTGGAGATGGAAAGAGAGACACTTATGCTTCACTGAGAGGAATATTGTTTTCAGCTATAACTTTACACTTCTGTAAGTTTTCATTTACAAATTAGCACAAAATGAACGGATTCTGGAAATTTTTCTGGTCATATGGCAAGAAATGGTTAAGTCATACAAAACGTGAAGCCTAATATACAGTGAGGAAGCAGAGAGCAGCTTTTGGGGGACTATAGTAAGTTTATTACTGCAACTTTCAAGTCAACTATCAAGTCTAAAAGATTTAAGACATAGAGAGGGACAGGGAGAGTGGATCAAAAAATATGGACTGTCCCTCTAAAAGACGGACAGCTGGGAGGTCTGCTACGATATGAGAAACGCTCTGTGGGGCTGGGGGACAAGCTTTGCTCTTACCAAGGTCCAGTTTGCTGGAAACTGCATATCACCCAAAGGTGTTGTCACACAGCTTTTCCCAGACTCTGATGGCATATACCATATTATTATCCATTACTCCTGCACCAGGAGGCTCTGGATGAACGGAACTCTACTGCCCAAAAGCTTTTCCAAATCCTCATATCACATTCTTTTGTATTGTGATCCGTTACATTAATCATGCAGCAGAAAGCGCTGGATCAGTGGAGCTATACTCCTGAAAAGGGCTTTCACACAGCTTCTTTTCAGGTCCGGAATCCATATATCTTTGTATTGTAAGTCATTCCATTCTCCATGCACCAGGAAGCTCTGGATGAATGGAACTCTACTTCTTAGAAGGGCTATCACACAGCTTATCCAAACCCTAAAAACACTGGATGTTTGGAGCTATACCTCTTAAAGGGGTTGTCACATAGATGCCCCCCGACTCTGATGGCATATACTTCTATGAAATGGGCCATTTCATTACTCATGCACCAGGAAGCTCTGGATGAATGGAGCTAAACCTCTCAAAGGAGTAAGCACACAGCTTTTCCTAGGGTCCTGATGGTATATATGTTTGCACTGTGATCCACTCTATCACTCATGCACCAGGAAGCTCTGGATGAATGGAGCTAAACCCCTCCAAGGATTTAGCACACAACTTTTCTGAGGGCCCTGATTGAATCTAAATTTGCACTGTGATCTACAGTACTCTATCACTCATGCACCAGGAAGTTCTGGATGAGTGGAGCTACACTTCTCAAAGGAGTTAGCACACAGATTTTCCCAGGGCCCTATTGGCATCTACGTTTGCAATTGGATCTATTCTATCTCTCATGCACTGGGAAGCTCTGGATGAATGGAGCTGTACCCCTAAAAGGAGTTAGCGCACAACTTTTCTTAGGGCCCTTAAGGTATCTACCTTTGCACTTTGATCTACTCTGTCACTCATGCACCAGGAAGCTCTGGATGAATGGAGCTAAACCCCTCCAAGGATTTAGCACACAACTTTTCCGAGGGCCCTGATGGCATCTAAATTTGCACTGTGATCTACAGTACTCTATCACTCATGCACCAGGAAGCTTTGGATGAGTGGAGCTAAACTTCTCAAAGGAGTTAGCACACAGATTTTCCCAGGGCCCTGTTGGCATCTACGTTTGCAATTAGATCTATTCTATCACTCATGCACCAGGAAGCTCTGTATGACTGGAGTTAAACATCTGAAATGAGTTAGCACACCGCTTTTCCTAGGGCCCTGATGACATAAATTTTTACACTATGATCAATTCTATCATTCATGCACCAGGCAGCTCTGGATGAATGGAGCAATACCTCTCAAAGGGGTTGTCACACAAGCTTTTCCCCAAATCCCATGGCATATACATCTATATCGTGAGGCATTCCATTACTCGTTCACCAGGAAGCTCTGGATGAATGGAGCTATGCCTCTCAAAGGGCTTAGTACAGAAATTTTCCTAGGGCCCTGATGGTATCTACATTTGCACTGTGATCTACTCTATCACTCATGCACCAGGAAGCTCTGCATGAATGGAGCTAAACCTCTTAAATGAGTTAGCACACTGCTTTTCCTAGGGTTCTGATGACATCTACTTTTACACTATGATCTATTCTATTACTCTTGCACCAGGAAGCTCTGGATGAATGGAGCTATACTTCTCAAAGGAGTAAGCACACAGCTTTTCCTAGGGCCCTGGTGGCATCTACTTCTTCACTGTGATCTATTCTATTACTCATGAATCATTAAGCTGTGGATGAATGGAGCTATACTTCCCAAAGGAGTTAACACACAGCTTTTCTTAGGGACCTCATGGTATATTTGTTTGCACTGTGATCTATTCTATTACTCCATGCACCAGGAAGCTCTGGATGAGTGGAGCAATACTTCTCAAAGGGGTTATCCCACAGCCTTTCCTAGAGTCCTGATGACATCTCCTGATCTATTCTATTACTCATGCACCAGGAAGAATCTGCAATATGATATACTATGATAAATTGGCAATACAATTTTCTCTTTTTTATGCACCAGGAAGCTCAGGATGAGCAAAACCGGCGCTAAGGACCATGGGATTGACATTTAAGCGATCACATGCAGTAAATGCGATTATCTTCAGCGGACGCTGCTACACCCACGGCTGCGTCCCCAGCAGGATTATAATATAGTGACAATATGGCGAGGGCTTTGCTCTATTCAATTGCGTTCTTCATCTCCAATTTTTCCAGCCCGAAGCTCCAAATTATTCTTCACAATGACAAATCCTGAAGTATGGATTTTGCTCGTCCCCGGTTCGGCGCTGTCTGATCTAATCTCTTTGCTTTACTTTCGCCGACACGTATAATTTTCTTCTATTTGAAAAGTAAATAGGAGCCGTCGCATACAAACAGAAGGTCAGATGTGGAAAAAAATGGAGACCAATCTGAGACGCCCCCTGCTGATTCCATTGATGTCTCACTACACACGAGGAGTAGCAATAGGCCCAATCACAGTCATTAGGAATTCATCAAGTGCCGCACTTAATGCCGCCCGGTGCCCTGCAGAGTCTATCAGTCAATTAAAAATATTAACAAGCAGAAATGTCAGCGGCGGAAAAAGTGGGAGATCGGGCAGAATTATCTCCTAATGCGTTTCATAACTTGCGGCCATCGCTGTGCACACGTCAGTCATCGGGTGCAAAATCCAATTATGTCTCCTTTCAGTATCTTTTGTAGGGTCTGATCCGTCAAGTTGCCTAGCAACCGCCTGACTTCCTGTCTGAGTGACTACCTGTTGAGTCCATGAAGCCATGGTTGCCGAAAGTGGTCACTGAAAGATATTGCTATAAATTTGCTACAATGTAGACTGCCGCCCCAAGCTGCACTGAAGCCCTGGTATTGCCTAGCACTAGGGCAAGGAGTCAAAGGAATCTCCTCAGTCTTTACCCTTAACGGGGCGTCCTATCTTGTAGGTTTAGGTCTCAGCGCTGGGGTCAATCAGTGAAGATGAGTTTTGGCGCCCACCAGTGAAGTTAAAGGGGTTTTGCCACGAAGTAAAATTGACGTGGAAAGTTTGAAAATTAAATAATACACATTTTCACCATTTATTATTATTAAAAATTCTGCACCGTTTTTGTTTTAGCTGATCCTTTAGTGATCCATTGTTTACAGCTCGTCTCCAGGGGATACGACCAGGGCTGAGAGCTCCTCACTCCTGGTCGCCCCATGCTCAGACATCACTTCTCCTCTCAGGCAGCTACTGAGTGTTCAAAACCCCAGGTGCTGTCATTTTAAATCCTGTCCTTTGACAAGTTAGTAATAAGTCAAACAGTTGCAAATAAAAAAAAAAGAAAACCTCAATGAGGTCCGTGCATTGTTAAAGAAAGGGAAAAAAAAACAGGTTTGGTTCCTGCAGGGATTTGAACCGAGGACCCTTGTGCTGTGAGGTAAAAGCTTTACCTCTGAGCTATTTACAGTTCTACACATAAACAGACCTTTGTTTGACTACAGAGAGGAGAGGCCTGGTGATGTCATCCTGCTGGGTCACAATGACTGTTTTTCAAAAAAAATCACACAGCCCCCCTTTGAGCCCACAGAGCCTGAGACTGGAGGCAAGGAGGATGGAAATGAGGAATGTGACAAAACCCCTTTAATTCTTAATACCTGGGGGAAAGTCCAAGGGATCTCCTCAGTCTTCACCCGTAAAGGGGTGTCCTATCTCGAAGGTTTAGGTCTCAGCACTGGGGCCAGTCAGTGGAGATGAGTTTTGGGGCCCACCAGTGAAGTTCATTTCTTTCTCTCTTTTACTGCCTTTCTTCCTGAAAAGGAGCCCCAGGACTTTCATGCCTATGGGTCCACTGTTCCCCTGTGGGCCAGTCTGAGCCTGGGCTCCCAAGTAACTCAGATAATAGGAGGATGGACGCAGTTCTTTCTATCCATTTCTATGGGAATCCCAAATATAGCTGAGCAAGTTGTCTCAGACTTAAGAGATGGGACAACCCCTTTAACTCCTACAATCGGGTATGGACTCTCTTGCTCAGAGTCCGAGATTGTAGTCCCCAGAATAGTCACCGATTGATGGCAATAATGCATAAGGAAGTGTAGCATAGTCAGGAGCCATCACTAGGTACAGGGTCAGGATAGTAGCATAGTCAGGAGCCATCACTATGTAGGGGGTCAGGAGAGTAGCATAGTCAGGAGCCATCACTAGCTACTGGGTCAGGATAGTAGCATAGTCAGGAGCCATCACTAGGCAGGGGGTCAGGATAGTAGCATAGTCAGAAGCCATCACTAGGCAGGGGGTCAGGATAGTAGCATAGTCAGAAGCCATCACTAGGCAGGGGTTCAGGATAGTAGCATAGTCAGAAGCCATCACTAGGCAGGGGGTCAGGATAGTAGCATAGTCAGGAGCCGTCACTAGGTACAGGGTCAGGATAGTAGCATAGTCAGCGAGGCCATCGACGTAGATAAGTGTCAGGATAGTAGCATAGTCAGGAGCCATCATTAGATAAGGGGTCAGGATAGTAGCATAGTCAAGAGCCATCACTAGATAAGGGGTCAGGATAGTCATCATAGTCAGAGTCCTTCACTAGGTACAGGGTCAGGATAGTAGTATAGTCAGAAGCCATCACTAGATACAGGATCAGGATAGTAGTATAGTCAGGAGTCGTCACTAGGTACAGGGTCAGGATAGTAGCATAGTCAGGAGCCATCACTAGATAAGGGTTTCGGTATAGTATATAGTCAGGAAGCCATCACAAGATAAGGGGCACAGATTAGTAGCATAGTCCATGAGTCTTCACTAGGTTACATGGGTAAGATATTAAGCATTAGTCAGGGAGCCATGCACTAGATAAGGGGTCGGGATAGTAGCATAGTCAGGAGGCAACACAAGATAAGGGGTCTGGATAGTAGCATAGTCAGGAGCCCACCCCCCCCCCCCCCCCCCCCCCCCCCCCCCCCCCCCCCTCCCCCCCCTCCCCCCCCCCCCCCCCCCCCCCCCCCCCCCCCCCCCCCCCCCCCCCCCCCCCCCCCACCCCCCCCCCCCCCTCCCCCCCCCCCCCCCCCCCCACCCCACCCCCCCCCACCCCACCCCCCGCCCCCCCCCCCCCCCCCCCCCCCCCCCCTCCCCACCCCCCCCCCCCCCCCACAACCCCCCCCCCCCCCCCCCCCGCCCCCCCCCCCCCCCCCCCCCCCCCACCCCCCCCCCCCCCCCCCCCCCCCCCCCCCCCCCCCCCCCCCCCCCCCACCCCCCCCCCCCCCCCCCCCCCCCCCCCCCCCCCCCCCCCCCCCCCCCCCCCCCCCACCCCCCCCCCCCCCCCCCCCCACCCCCCCCCCCCCACCCCAATCCCCCCCCCCCCCCCCGCCCCCCGCCCCCCCCCCCCCCCCCCCCCCCCCCCCCCCCCCCCCCCCCCCCCCCACCCCCCCCCCCCCCCCCCCCGCCCCCCCCCCACCCCCCCCCCCCCCCCCCCCCCCCCCCCCCCCCCCCCCCCCACCCCCCCCCACCCCCCCCCCCCCCCCCCCCCCCCCCCCCCCCCGCCCCCCACCCCCCCCACCCCACCCGCCCCCCCCCAGCCCCACCACACTCCCCCCCCCCCCCCCCCCCCCCCCTCCCCCCAACCCCCCCCCACACCCCACCCACCCCCCCTCCCCCCCCCCCCTCCCCCCCCCCCCCCCCCCCCGCCCCTCCCCCCCCCACCCCCCCCCCCCCACCCCCCCCCCCCCCCCCCCCCCCCCCCCCCCCCGCCCCCCCGCCCCCCCCCCCCCACCGCCCCCCCCCCCCCCCCCCCACCGTCCCCCCCCCCCCCCCCCCCCGCCCCCCCCCCCCCCACCCCCACCCCCCCCCCCCCCCCCCCGCCACTCCCCCCCCCCCCCCCCCCCCACCCCCCCCCCCCCCCTCCCCCCCCCCCCCCACCGCCCCCCCCCCTGCCCCCCTCCGCCGGCCCCCCCCCCCCCCCCCTCCCCCCCACCCCCCCCGCCGCCCCCCCCCCCCCCCCCCCCCCCCCCCCCCCCCCCCCCCCGCCCCCCCAAAAACCCTCATATGTACAAGGGTCAGGGAAGTATATAGTCAGGAGTTCCGTCACTAGGTACAATGGTCAGAAAGTACATAGCATCAGGACCCATCACTAGGTCCAGGGTCAGGATAGTAGCATAGTCAGGAGCCATCACTAGATAAGGGGTCAGGATAGTAGCATAGTCAGGAGCCATCACTAGATTATAGGTCATGATAGTAGCATAGTCCGAAGTCATCACTAGATTATAGATCATGATAGTAGCATAGTCAGGAGCCATCTCTAGATAAGGGATCAGGATAGTAGCATAGTCAAGAGCCATCACTAGGTACAGGGAAACAGGATAGTAGCATAGTCAGTAGCTATCTCTAGATAAGGGGTCAGGATAGTAGCATAGTCAGGAGCCATCACTACGTACAGGGTCAGGAAAGTAGCATAGTCAAGAGCCATCACTAGATAAGGGGTCAGGATAGTAGCATAGTCAGGAGCCATCTCTAGATAAGGGGTCAGGAAAACGCATCAAAGTCAGAGCCAACAAAAGGTACAGGGTCAGGATAGTAGCATAGTAAGGAGCCATCACTAGGTACAGGGTCAGGATAGTAGCATAGTCAGGAGCCATCACTAGGTACAGGGTCAGGATAGTAGCATAGTCAGGAGCCGTCACTAGAGACAGGGTCATTGATATAGCATAAGTCCATAAGCCATCACTAGATTAATGTCACAGGATAGTACATATCAGGAGCTATTCATCTAGGAATAAGGGGTCAGGAATAGTGAAGCAATTATCAAGGAGCCATCACTAGATAAGGTGGAATCAGGAAAGATATCATAGTCAGGATCCATCACTAGACAAAGGTGACAGGATCGAAGCAAAGTCAGACCATCACTAGATATATGAAGGACATGATAGTAGCATAGTCCGAAGTCATCACTAGATTATAGATCATGATAGTAGCATAGTCAGGAGTCACCACTAGATAAGGGGTCAGGATAGTAGCATAGTCAGGAGCCATCACTAGATAAGGGGTCAGGATAGTAGCATAGTCAGGAGCCATCACTAGATAAGGGGTCAGGATAGTAGCATAGTCAGGAGCCATCACTAGGTACAGGGTCAGGATAGTAGCATAGTCAGGAGCCATCACTAGATAAGGGGTCAGGATAGTAGCATATTCAGAGCCCACACTAGTGTACCAGGTTCAGGATGCGTAGCACAGTCAGTAGCCAACACAAGGTACAGGTCAGGATAGTAGCATAGTCAGGAGCCGTCACTAGGTACAGGGTCAGGATAGTAGCATAGTCAGAAGCCATCACTAGATAACGGGTCAGGATAGTAGCATAGTCAGAAGCCATCACTAGATAAGGGGTCAGGATAGTAGCATAGTAGGAGCCCGTCCCACTAGGTACAAGGTCAGGATAGTAGCATAGTCAGGAGCCATCACTAGATAAGGGGTCAGGATAGTAGCATAGTCAGGAGCCATCACTAGATAAGGGGTCAGGATAGTAGCATAGTCAGGAGCCATCACTAGATAAGGGGTCAGGATAGTAGCATAGTCAGGAGCCATCACTAGGTACAGGGTCAGGATAGTAGCATAGTCAGGAGCCATCACTAGATAAGGGGTCAGGATAGTAGCATAGTCAGGAGCCATCACTAGGTACAAGGTCAGGATAGTAGCATAGTCAGGAGCCATCACTAGATAAGGGGTCAGGATAGTAGCATAGTCAGGAGCCATCACTAGATAAGGAGTCAGGATAGTAGCATAGTCAGGAGCTATCTCTAGATAAGGGGTCAGGATAGTAGCATAGTCAGGAGCCATCACTAGATATATAGGAACAATGGAAAAGTAGCAAATGTCCAGGAGCCTTCTCTAGATAAGGGGTCAGGATAGTAGCATAGTCAGGAGCCATCACTAGGTACAGGGTCAGGATAGTAGCATAGTCAGGAGCCATCACTAGGTACAGGGTCAGGATAGTAGCATAGTCAGGAGCCATCACTAGGTACAGGGTCAGGATAGTAGCATAGTCAGGAGCCATCACTAGGTACAGGGTCAGGATAGTAGTATAGTCAGGAGCCATCACTAGATAAGGGTCAGTGATAGTAATGCATAGTCAGAAGCCCTCTCTATAATAAGGGGTCAGATATGTAAGCATAGTCGAGGACCATACTCTAGATAAGGGTTCAGATAGTACATAGTCAGGAAGCCGTCACTAGATAAGGTCCCAATGGATAGTAGCATAGTCATGGACCATGCACGAAGATTAAGGTCAGATAGTAGCATAGTCAGGAGCCATCACTAGATTATTGGTCATGATAGTAGCATAGTCAGGAGCCATCACTAGGTACAGGGACAGGATAGTAGCATAGTCAGGAGCCATCACTAGGCAGGTCATGATAGGAAGTCATTTTCATGGAGCCTATCACTAGGCAGGTGGACAGGATAGAAGCAGAGTCAGAGCCATCACAAGGGCAAGGCGGTCAGGATAGTAGCATAGTCAGAAGCCATCACTAGGCAGGGGGTCAGGATAGTAGCATAGTCAGGAGCCGTCACTAGGTACAGGGTCAGGATAGTAGCATAGTCAGGAGCCATCACTAGATAAGGGGTCAGGATAGTAGCATAGTCAGGAGCCTTCACTAGGTACAAGGTCAGGATAGCAGCATAGTCAGGATCCATATATAAAGATAAGGGGTCAGTATAGTACATAGTCCATGAGCCAGTCAATTAGATAGAAGTGGTCAGGATAGTAGCATTATGATCAGGAGGGCCAAACACTAGATAAGGGGTCAGGATAGGAGCATAGGCCGGAGGCCAACACTAAGAAAAGTCGGGTCAGGAAAATTAGCATAGTCCAGGACCATACACTATGTAAAGGGTAGGAATAGTAATCATAGTCAGGAGCCAACACTAGGTACAGGACAGATACTACAAACACATGGAGTCACCCTAAATAAGGGTCAGGAAAGTAACATAGTCCAAAGCCATCACTATATAAGGGGTCAGGATAGTAGCATAGTCAGGAGCCCTCACTAGGTACGGGGTCAGGAAAGTATCACATCTTCAGACGCCATCACTAGATAAGGGTGCAGTGATATTAGCATATAGTCAGGAGCCAACACTAGATAAGGGTCATGATAGTAGTCATAGTCAGGACCATCACTAGAATATATAGGACATTGATAGTAGCCTAGTGCAGGAGCCATCAACTAGATGAAGGGTGTCAGGATAGTAGCATAGTCAGTGAGTCACACGCCAAGATAAAGGGGTCAGTGATGCGTAGCATAGTCAGAAGCCATCATTAGATAAGGGGTCAGGATAGTAGCATAGTCAGGAGCCATCACTAGATAAGGGGTCAGGATAGTAGCATAGTCAGGAGCCATCACCATAAGAAAGGGGTTCAGGAAAGTAGCAAGTCAGGATCCCTCACTAGTATACGGGGTTCATGAAAATTAGCCTAGTCAGAGCTATCTCTAGATAAGGGGTCAGGATAGTAGCATAGTCAGGAGCCATCACTAGATTATAGGTCATGATAGTAGCATAGTCAGGAGTCATCACTAGATTATAGGTCAGGATAGTAGCATAGTCAGGAGCCATCTCTAAGATACGGGTCAGGATATTAGCGATAGTCAGACCTTCACAAGGAACAGGGATCAGAAATGTACAGAGCCAAGAGCCATCACCTATAGAAATGTGGTCTGGATATAGCAAAGTCAGGCCCATCCCTCATAGATAAGGGGTCAGGATAGTAGCATAGTCAGGAGCCATCACTAGATAAGGGGTCAGGATAGTAGCATAGTCAGGAGCCATCACTAGGTACAGGGTCAGGATAGTAGCATAGTCAGGAGCCATCACTAGGTACAAGGTCAGGATAGTAGTATAGTCAGGAGCCATCACTAGATAAGGGGTCAGGATAGTAGCATAGTCAGGAGCCATCACTAGATAAGGGGTCAGGATAGTAGCATAGTCAGGAGCCGTCACTAGGTACCGGGTCAAGGATAGTAGCAGAGTCCAGGAGCCATCACTCAGATAAGGAGTCATGGACTATAAGCATATTGAGGGAGCCATCACTAGATAAGGGGACATTAATAGTAGCATAAGTCAGCAGCCAAGTCGACAAGATAAGGGACAGGATAGTAGCAAAGACAGGTAGGCCATCCCTAAGATATAAGGGGGTCAGGATAGAAGCAAAGTCAGAGCCAACACTAGATAAGGGGTCCAGATATAGCATAGTCAGGAGCCCACACCAGATACGGGAGTCAGGATAGTAAGCATAGTCCGGAGCTATCACTAGATAAGTGGGTCAGGGAAAATAAGCAATAAGTCAGGCGTCCCCATCACAAGATAAGTGAGTCAGGATAGTAGCCTAGACAGGAGCTATCATCTAGATAATTATGCTCAGGATAAGTAGCATATTCAGGAGCCAACACTAGATTATGTCCTGATAGTAGCATAGTCAGAGCGCCAATCCCAAAGATAGGGGTCAGGATGAAGCATGTCAGGACCATCACAAGAAAAGGAGTCAGATATAGTAGCATAGTCAAGTATGCTAATCTCTAGATAGGGTCAGGATAGTAGCATCGCATGAGCCATCACTAGCGAACAGGGTCAGGAAATAGCATATCAGATCCATCACTATCAAACGGGGGGTCATGATAGTAGCATAGTCAGGAGCCATCTCTAGATAAGGTGTCAGGATAGTAGCATAGTCAGGAGCCATCACTAGAATAAATGGGGTCAGATAGTATCAAAGTCAGTAAGCCATCTCTAGATAAGGGTCAGAGTAGTAGCATAGTCGGGTGGAAAGCCAGCACTAGATTAATAGTTCATGATAGTAGCTAATAGACATGAGCCCTCTTAATAAGGGTCGAGCATAGTATGCATAGTCATGAGCCATCACTCATTTATAGGTCATGATTAGTAGCATGAGACAGGAGCCATACTCTAAGTACCGGGACAGGATAGGAGCATAGTCAGGAGCCGTCACTAGGTACAGGGTCAGGATAGTAGCATAGTCAGGAGCCATCACTAGGTACAGGGTCAGGATAGTAGCAAAGTAATGAATCCATCACTATGTACAGGTTCATGTATAGTAGCATAGTAAGGACCCACACATGTACAGGGTCAGGATAAGATAGCATAGTCAGGAGCCATCACTAGGTACAGGGTCAGGATAGTAGCATAGTCAGGAGCCATCACTAGGTACAGGGTCAGGATAGTAGCTATCGTCAGTGCCGTGCACTAGATAATTTACCAGATAGTCGCATAGACCATGAGCCATCAGCTATATAAAGGGGACAGGAAAGTAGCATAGTCAGGAGCCATCACTAGATTATAGGTCGGGATAGTAGCATAGTCAGAAGCCATCACTAGGTACAAGGTCAGGATAGTAGCATAGTAAGGAGCCATCACTAGGTACAGGGTCAGGATAGTAGCATAGTCAGGAGCCATCACTAGATAAGGGGTCAGGATAGTAGCATAGTCAGGAGCCATCACTAGATAAGGAGTCAGGATAGTAGCATAGTCAGGAGCCATCACTAGATTATAGGTCATGATAGTAGCATAGTCAGGAGCCATCACTAGGTACAGGGTCAGGATAGTAGCATAGTCCAGGACCATCACTATATACAGGGTCAGGATAGTAGCATAGTCAGGAGCCATCACTAGGTACAGGGTCAGGATAGTAGCATAGTCAGGAGCCATCACTAGATAAGGGGTCAGGATAGTAGCATAGTCAGGAGCCATCACTAGATAAGGGGTCAGGATAGTAGCATAGTCAGGAGCCATCACTAGATAAGGGGTCAGGATAGTAGCATAGTCAGGAGCCATCACTAGATAAGGGGTCAGGATAGTAGCATAGTCAGGAGCCACCACTAGGATAGAAGGACAGATAGAAGCAAAGTCCAGGAGCCGTCACTATTATAAAGGGTCAATAGTACATAGGTCAGCTCCCATCACTAATTAAGAGGTTAGGATAAGTAGCAAAGTCCGAGGCCATCTCTAGAATAGAGGGGGTCAGGATAGTAGCAAAGATCATGAGCCATCATAGATAAAGGGGTCAGGATAGTAATAGGACAGGAGCCATCACTATATAAAAGGGTCAGATAGTAGCAATAGACAGAAGCCATCACTAGATTACGGGTCAGGATCGTATCAATAGTCAGAACCATTTACAAGGTACAGGTTCAGATAGTAGCATAGTCCGTAGCCATCACTAGATCAGGGTCAGCAGAACATAGTCAGGAGCCATCATTAGATAAGGGGTTAGGATAGTAGTATAATCAGGAGCCATCACTAGATAAGGGGTCAGGATAGTAGCATAGTCAGGAGCCATCACTATGAACAAGGTCAGGATAGTAGCATAGTCAGGAGCCATCACTAGTACAGGGATCAGGATATTAGCAAAAGACATGAGCCCAGTCCCTAATTAGGGAGTCAGATATCCGCATAGTCAGGAATGCCGACCAAGGAGATCAGGATTCAGGATAGTAAACATAGTTTAGGAGCCATCACTAGATAAGGGGTCAGGAAAGTAGCATAGTCATATCCATCTCAAGATATAGTGGGGTCAAGGATAGTAGCATAATCAGGAGCCATCAGTAGATAAGGGGTCAGGATAGTAGCATAGTCAGGAGCCATCACAAGATAGATTGTCAGATAGAAGCATAGTCAGAAGCCAAACACTAGATTAAGGGGTCCGGAAAGTACAAAGTCAGCGAACCATTACTAGGTACAGGGTCAGGTATAGAGCATAGTCAGTGAGCCATCACTAGATACAGGGGTCAGGAATAGTAGCAAGTCCGGCAGCCATCCAATAGATAAGGGGTTAAGTGAAAGTAGCATAATCAGGAGCCCTCACTAGAAAATGGGGTTCCAGGATAGTAGCATAGTTACAGGAGCCATCACTAGTGTAGCAGAGGGTCCAGGATAGTACATCGTCAGGAGCCATCACTAGGAACTGGGTCAGGAAATAGCAAACCAGTAGCCATCACAAGATTAATGGGGTCAGAAATCAGGCATAGTCAGTACCGTCAAGGCTATAAGGAGTCAGGATAGTAGCATATTCAGGACCAACAGCTAATCTAGGTTGTCAGGATATGTACATAGTCAGGAGCCACACAATGTACAGGGTCAGGATAGAAGCATAGTCAGGATCCGTCACAAGGAACCAGGGATCAGTGATATTATCATAGGTCCGGAGCCAACACTAGATAGAGGTGTCAGATACAGCATAGTCAGGAAGCCATCAAGAGATAAGGTGGTCCAGTATAAGTAGCAAAGTCAGGAGCCAACACGAGATAAGGGGTCAGGATAGTAGCATAGTCAGGAGCCAAAACAACGTACAGGGTCAGGATAGTAGCAAAAACAGGAGCCAACACTAATACAGGATCAGAATATACATAGTCATGAGCCATCACTATTACAGGTTGCAGGATATAGCATATTCAGGAGCCATCACTAGATAAGGGGTACAGTGAAATAATGCATATTCAGGAGCCATCCTCTCGATAAGGTGTCCGATATAGTAGCATAGTCAGGAGCCATCACTAGATAAGGGGTCAGGATAGTAGCATAGTCAGGAGCCATCACTAGGTACAGGGTCAGGATAGTAGCATAGTCAGGAGCCATCACTAGGTACAGGGTCAGGATAGTAGCATAGTCAGGAGCCATCACTAGGTACAAGGTCAGGATAGTAGCATAGTCAGGAGCCATCACTAGTTACAGGGTCAGGATAGTAGCATAGTCAGGAGCCATCACTAGGTACAGGGTCAGGATAGTAGCATAGTCAGGAGCCATCACTAGATAAGGTTCCAGTATAGTAAGCCTAGTCCAGCAGCCCATCAATAAGATAAGGGTCTGATAGTAGCATAGTCAGGAGCCACCACTAGGTAAAGGGTCAGGATAGTAGCATAGTCAGGAGCCGTCACTAGATAAAGGGTCAGATAGTAGCATAGTCAGGAGCCATCACTAGATAAGGGGTTAGGATAGTAGCATAGTCAGGAGCCATGTCTAGGCAGGGGGTCAGGATAGTAGCATAGTCAGGAGCCATCAGTAGATAAGTGGATCAGGAAGGTAGCAAAGACAGAACCATCACTAATAAGGGGTCATGATAAGTAGCATAGTCAGGAACTATTACAAGGTCACAGGGTCAGTGATAGTAATCATAGACAGAAGCATCACTAGATAAGGGGTCAGGATAAAGTAGCAACGTCATGACCATCAGTAGGGTACACGGTCAGGATAGTAGCAAAGACAGGAGCCAATCAGTCTCGGTACAGGTCAGAATAGTAAGCATCGTGAGGAGCCATCACTATATAAGGTCAGGAAAGTATTTAAAATTCCCGAGCCATCACTAGATAAGGGGTCCGGAGTATTTAGCATAGGCTCAGAGCCATCACTAGATTAGGGGTCAGGATAGTAGCATAGTCAGGAGCCATCACTAGGTACAGGGTCAGGATAGTAGCATACTCAGGAGTCGTCACTAGGTACAGGGTCAGGATAGTAGCATAGTCAGGAGCCATCACTAGATAAGGGGTCAGGATAGTAGCATAGTCAGGAGTCACCACTAGGCAGGGGGTCAGGATAGTAGCATAGTCAGGAGACATCACTAGATAAAGGGTCAGGATAGTAGCATAGTCAGGAGCCATCACTAGATAAGGGGAACAATAGAATGCATAGTCAGAAGCCATCACTAGGCAGGGGGATCAGGAAGTACATAGTCAAGGCGCCGTCACTGGTAAGTGGTCAGGATAGTAGCAAAGTCATGAGCCAATCACTAGAAAAGATTCCCGGAATAGTAATCATAGTCAGGATCCAGTCATTAGATAAGGGTTCAGGATAGTACCACCCGCATAGTCAGAGCCATACACTAGATAAGGGGTCATGGATAGGTAGCATAGATCAGGACGGCCATCGACTCAATAAGTGTGATCAGGATATTAGTCATAGTCTTGAGCCATCACAAGATAAGGTTTCAGGATAGTAGCATAGTCAGGAGCCATCACTAGATACAGGGTCAGGATAGTAGCATAGTCAGGAGCCATCACTAGATAAGGGGTCAGGATAGTAGCATAGTCAGGAGCCATCACTAGATAAGGGGTCAGGATAGTAGCATAGTCAGGAGCCATCACTAGGTACAGGGTCAGGATAGTAGTATAGTCAGGAGCCATCACTAGATAAGGAGTCAGGATAGTAGCATAGTCAGGAGCCATCACTAGATAAGGGGTCAGGATAGTAGCATAGTCAGGAGCCATCACTAGAATAAGGAGTCGATTATAGTATCATAGTTCAGTAACGCCATCAGTAATAAGGGTGGTCAGATAAGTAGCATCGATCAGAGCCTTCTCTTAGATAAGGGGTCAGGATAGTAGCATAGTCGGAGCCATCACTTGATAAGGACCCGGGGTCAGGATAGAACATACGTCAGGAGCCATCACTAGATAAGCGGGTCAGGAATAGTAGCATAGCAGATCCATCACTAGATAAGGGGTCAGGGATATAGCATGAGACAGAGCCTTCACTAGGTACAGGGCCAGGATAGTATCATAGTCTGGAGCCATCAACTAGATTAGGGGTCGCGGATAGTAGCATAGTCAGGAGCCGTTCACTAGGTACAGGGTCAGGATTGTAGCATAGTCAGGAGTCACCACTAGGTACAGAGCTCAGATTAAGCAAGAGGAGAAGACAGAGGATAGTCTAGGGGTTAATTCCAAGAGCAGGACAAGGGGTAAGAAGCAAAAACTATTGGAGCGAGACAAGAACAGAACCGATAGAAAGAGGGCCAGAGTCCTCTCTTCCAAAAACCGAAACAATGTACCTAATGATACCAGACACCATGCAATGCTGTCATGCAGGAGTCCTTACAGGGCACCAGGACCAATTCATCATGAAGGTTTTGAGGTCCATGGGTACCCCATAGTGCTTCCGTCATAGACAGAATGACTACCACAGGTCTGGGGAGAGCTAACTCCTCACAATTCCATGAAGTTACAAACACTCTTGAGAGGACATAACAATCTGTTCATCCTGAGCCTTCTGGTTCACACAACTACAGAGAATATTGATCGTGCTTTTGTAGCAGTATGAGGCTGAAGCAGAGTTAAAACTAGTAACCATTGGGGCCCTAGTGCAGACGTGTAACGAGCCCCTGCTTTTTAAGGACATTAGATTTCTTTTCTTGGCCTCTAGGTCGTCCATTTTCCTCAAGGGCCCCTTAGTCTTGGGCTCCCACTTTTGCTATCCTGGTATCTATGCTTGTGAGTAGCAGAAAGTGTGAATGGGGATCCAACTGAACAATAATCCTAATCTTGAGGGATAATCTTGCCATTCCATTGTGTGTGTTCCCAGGACAGGGCTAAAATCTCCTGATGTTCAGGGCTTTGGGAAAGCTGGGTGACCACCTTTATGGGGAATGCACTGACCCACAGATGATTGCCTCACTTAGGGTCACTGCCTCGGGACAGCGGCTGTCATGGAGCTTTCTTCTCCTACCTATCTGCCGGGAGCAGGAGTACCGCCACACAGTGCACGCCTGTCTCCACAGTGCCAAGATGGAGCATCAGCCTAGATGTGCAAATGAACCGCTCTAATTGGTTTTTAATGTGAATTAATTGATTTATCCAGTAAATTCTGGGATCTATTTCTTTTTATTTTTACAGAACAATAAATGCGAGGTTCGTTACATTTCTCATTACCTTCTCATAAACAATAGCACCAGTAAATATTATTACCGCCAATTAGTGCTCTGCAGAATGTGTGCGTGGGTTCAGTGATGGAGCTGCACCCGGTGTTCGGAGGTGATTGCCATAGAGACTGGTGAGACTTGGATGCCAGATCCGTGTAAGGATAAAAGTCGTTGTCTCTGGCTAAGATCTTTATTGCGCATTGTAATAAATGATTTGTTTGGTGAGTCAGTCGTCCGGCGCGGAGCGTCCTCTACGAGGCTTCTGCACAGTGGAACGCGTGCCCATCACGGCTGCTATGTTACAGAGATGCCAGCCTGATGCTCACACCGAGGCTTATACAAACATGTGCACTGTGTGGCGGTAATAATGGTTAGATCATGGGTGTAACTATAGGCATAGCAGTCAAAGCAAATCTGTCAGGAAAAGCCCGCGCCCACTCGGGGGTCAACGGCCTAACTTGGGGTGCATTAGTGACGTTACGCTCCCCCTAGGAGTACGTAAAGTCTGCCTGATACGGGTTCACAGTTGAACCCTGTCCACACGGGCACAGCAAGACCCACGGAGTGTGAGACCCTGAACGGCTGGAGGAGATCTGTTTGCCCGCACCGGTGAAACAAAGCTCTGCCAGCCCGGTAGACCGCCACCAGCTCCTCATTAGTTATAAGCCCGGTCCGTTACAGACTTATAACAAGGCCAGGAACCAGCCTAGGTAGCGATATATTACAGACCGAGAAAAACGGACACGTGAGATCGGGCGATCAAGACTACAGACCGGCTCAGGATCAAAGTGTAAAGATTTAATCACCTTGTGAGTGAACCAGACAAACGATACATACATAGGGGTGTAACTATACAGATACATACAGATATGGTTACAGACAAAGAGGCAGCAAGATGTGTCTATTATCCTTAGGTTGGCCTTGTGCTGGCACACAAAGGGGTGAATGCAGCCTGATGATTCCGGAAGCTCCCGGTACGCTCGGCGTAACCCCCTTCCCCAATGGAGATGACCCTGGGCCCAGTTGGGTTCCGACTTACAACTGTACTGGGACATCCCAAGTTACACCCCCTTCACACCCCCTGTCACACCCTCTCACGCCCCTGGTACGGTCTATACTCTCCTCCCTCCCGGACCATGCTGTTTATAGCTTCAGACACAAAATGGATCATATCCTGGAAGGGAAATGGGACAGAGCTAGGGCAGCGGTACCATCAGAACTGGATGGGCCTAAGCTACTACTTGGTACCAAATACTGAGTTTCTGCTCCGTTACTTGTACCAGCCTTCCGTTTTTCCCTGCCCGTGTGCCCTACAAACGCGAGGGTGACAGCTATGCGTGTGGCACGTTTCGTATTTAAAAATATGAAACTGGGGTGGGCCTGTGATGCACGGTCATGAAATCCCGACTCCGTTGTGACTGGTCCAACTGATAGGGGCGCAGATGATGAGGGGGCCCAATCAGGTATAAGAACATTGTTCCTTTTTCTGCTCTCCCCCCATCTCATTTTACTATAGGGCCTCATGAATTCTAGTTACGCCCTGGGTTAGATGTTGCATAGGTAGGAAAAATACAGAGTACAACTTCAATGAATGTGAGTCTGGGACATCTACATACATAAATGCCTTAGTGTGTCCTGGGTCACTTTGTAGTAGAAATACTGCCACTATGTGGTTGACACGCTAAGGTATTTATATATGTGGGCCCACAGAGGGGGACTTAACACCTACCTGCTTATTCTGTAGAGGACAATTAGGCCTCACTCAGATTGATACTGCACCAGCCACACCCCCGTGTAGGAGAGTGCAGTCCCTAATATACTTATAGTCAGCGCCCACATCAAAACACTGTTCAGGAATGTAAAGCACAATGTGGGGGGCAATGGTGGGGGAGAAAGCCGTCTTATCCAAACTCACTACACTGTGCCCTGTACTTACTAGTGTAGCAGAGAGTGGCTCCTGCTAAATCACAGTCAGCGGCCACATTGAATTGCTGTACAGGAATATACAGCACAATGTGAGCAGTACTAAGTGCGGAAAGGGAAAGAGGAGAAAGGCGTCTCATCCAAACTCACTTCACTGTACCCTGTACTCCCCAGTGTAGCAAAGAGTGGTTCCTGTTACATCACAGTCAGTGGCCACATCAAAGTGCTATACAGGAATGTACAGCACAATGTGGGTGGTACCGAGCGGTGACAGGGTAAAGAGGAGAATCTGTTTCATCCAAACTCACTACACTGTGGCATGTACTCAGCAGTGTAGACTATAGCAGCTCCTGCTACCCTCACAGTCAGAGACCACATTGTAGCACTGTACAAGAATGTCCAGCATGATGTGAGTGGTACCAAATTGGGGCAGGGGAAAGAGGTGAATATGTCTCATCCAAACTTACTCCACTGTGCTCTGTACTCAGCAGTGTAGACTATAGCTGCTCCTGCTACACTCACAGTCAGAGGCCACATCGAAGCACTGTACAGGATTGTCCAGCATGATGTGAGTGGTACGAAGCTGGGATGGGGAAAGGAGAGGAAGCAGTCTCATCCAAACTTACTCCACTGTGCCCTGTACTCAACAGTGTAGCAGAAAGCGGCTCCTGCTACTTACAGTCAGCACACTGAAGCGACATACAGGGATGTCCAATATAATGTAAGCAATACCAAGCAGTGCAGGGGAGAAGCAAGTCGTCTCATCCAAACTCACTCCACTGTGCCCAGCACTCATCAGTGTAACAGATTAATATTTATATATATAGAGTGCAGTTCTATGCCCTTAAGTGGATGCATTTTCTATTACAGTCACCGTCCTGGGACGGAGAATCTACTAGTCTGTATATATTTGTCTACAAGTCTGAGGATATGTGGAGCACCAGCATCTATATCCAGAGCTGCACTGTGGGGATTCAATAGGGTGAAGATAAGGAGGTCTCTATATAGAGTCTTTCCATACAGAGCGCTGGGTCTGACTATAGTGAGCGCAGCACAGTACTGCTTCTCTCATTTATTCAGTGGGGTATAATTCTCAGTTATTGTTCTTTATGTAATATGAATGGCACAGTGTGACAGACAATTATCAGTTATTACGCTCAAGTACAATAGCACAGTTCAACTTCCCTTATTCACTGAGCGGCATATAACTCCCATTCATTATTGTATATGCAGTGATAAATGGAGGCCATTACTTCGCTCAGAGTCTATTGCAAACGACCAAGAGGCAGCAATGCTCAGGGGTGCTGCCCAACTAATGCACTGCTTGAATAATACTGTGTCCAAATAATAGCAACATATAGTGCTCAATTGTTACTACTATACAGAGCTAAAATAATACCACCATAGAGTACTCAACCAATACTACCATATAGTGCTCAGCTAATACTACTGTACAGCAATAAACTTATACCAGTACATAGTGCTTATCACACAGGACTTACATAATATTACCATATAGTGGTCAACTCATATCACCTCATAGTGCTAAATTTATGATACATACAAAGCTAAAATAATACCACCATATAGTAGTAAACTTATGCTACCTTATAGTTCCTCAGCTGATACTACAATTCAGAACTAAACTATACCACCATGTAGGGCTTAACTAATGATATACCACAGAGTTCAACCGATAGCAACATATAGAGGTCAACTAATACCACATAATATCAAATAATGCCACCATATAGTAGTCAACTAATACTACCATATAGTTCCGCAGCTAATACTACAATTCAGAGCTAAACTAGTAGCACCATTTCGTGCTTAACTAATGATATAGCACAGAGCTCAACCAATATCACCATATGGAGGTCAACTAATACTACCATTTAGTTCCTTAGCTAATACTAATATTCAGAACCAAACTAATAGCACCATGTAGGGCTTAAAAGGGTTGTCTCGCTACAAAGAATAGCTTTCAAATTGTAGGGAACAAAAAATAAAGACATTTTCCAAATATATTGCTTTGTTCCTCTGTTTTCCCTAAGGAGATACAAGTGAATTTATGACTTTCCTGGCTATTTCAGTTCCCTCAGTAACCCACCTGTAAACAATTCTCCCCCTGCTGTTTGTTCAGTGAGATAACAGTGAGTGATGTCATCACACAGGTCACAGCAGTGTCCTGTGCTGCTCAGCAGTAAAAAGCTTGATTTATGTAAAATAAACAGAACTGTAATTAGGGCTTTTGTTTTGGGGATCAGATAAGAAGTCCTGTTAGTAGTTTGAGAAGCTAATCTGATCTAATTAGCATCTGAAAGCACAGCATGACATGGAGCTGTACAAGCACAGAGCTGTATGCAAATGAGTCAGTCTGAACCAGGAAGTGGCAGAGTATTTAATTAATGCATTCTCTGAAACTCTGAAGGGAGACAACTCCTTTAACTAATGTTATAGCACAGAGTGCAATTAATTGCATCATATAGAGGTCAGCTGATACCACCATAGAAAAATAAATAATAGCACCATATATTGGTCGACTAATTCTCCCATATAGTGGTCAATTTATAGTACCAATATTATACAGAGTTAAAATAATGCCACCATGTAGTGCTCAGCTTATAGTACTATACACCACTAAATTAATATCTGCACATTGCTTATCACACAGGACTTAAATAATATTACCATATAGTGCTAATGTATATTACCATACAAAGCTAAAATAATACCACCATATGGTAGTAAATTTATACTACCATATAGTTCCTCAGAATTCAGAACTAAACTAATAGCATCATGTAGGGCTTAACTAATGACATAACATAGAGCTCATCGAGTAGCACCATATAGAGAGATAAACTAATACCACATAATATCAAATAATGCCACCATATAGTAGTCAACTAATACTACCATATAGTTCCACATCTAATACTACAATTCAGAATTAAACTAATAGCACCATGTAGGGCTTAACTAATCATATGATACAGAGTGTAACTAATGGCACCCTATAGAGATCAACTAACACTACCATAGAGATATAAATAATACCACCATATAATGGTCGACTAAGTCTATCATATTATGCTCAATTTATCGTACCGTGTAGAGCTAACATAATACCACCATACATAGCTAAGTATTGTCACCATATAGGGCTTGACTAATACTCTCATACAGACAAAGCCGTCTTTTCAGCATTATGGGCCCCTGGGCAGAACACTGCAGTGGGCTCTGTCGAAATACATGACATCACACTATTTCATGCCTCTATGCGCCACCAAGCACACCCATATTATCATGCCCCTTATGTCTGGACATCAGCAGCCTGCAGCCTACAAGACTAACAGGCAGGGCAGGGAGCCTTTGGCTCCCTTCTTCTCCATGGTTTTTAACTGTTTGCACATCCTAAAAACTCACAAACAGTAAAATAAGCAAAACCAACCAAAGGATTCAGAGTACTGTATGTTTCTTGTATTCCTGGAACAAACACATACCACCTAGGGCCCCTATACTTGTTGGGCCCCCGGGCAACTGCCTAGTGTGCCCAATGGAAAAGATGGCCCTGCATACAGAGCTCAACTAATACCACCATAGAGTCCTCAACTAATATTACTGTTTAGAGGTTCACCATATATTCGTCAGCTCATACCACCTTATAGTCCCTAACATGCAGAACTTAAATAATACCACCATATAGAGCTAAACTAATACTATTATACAGAGCTGGACAAATGGCACAATGCAGTGTTTAGCTTACACCATCACATAGTGCTCATCTCATATCACCATACAGTGCTCAACGTTACCATGCGGAGTAGAAAAATACTATCATAGTGTGCAAAACTATTACCACCATACAGAGCTCAACTAACGTCACCATGCAGAGTATAAAAAATACTATCATAGTGTGCAAAGCTATTACCACCATACAGTGCTCAACTAATATAATCCAGTAGAGTTCAAGCAACAACACGCCACAGAGCTCAACTGATGCCCCCCTATAGGGAACATATGTCACCGCCATATGGTGCTCGGCTAATACCAACATATGCACCTAATACCGCCAGACACTGCTGGTCCCGGGCAGCAGTCTGAATTTTTTCCAAAGGTTTAGTCAATGCTGAATAGTGCTGATGGGTTAAAGGGGTTGTCTCACTACATTAGTTCTGTTTTCTTGGTTTCATTTTGAATTCAGGGGCGTGTTTACTGGCTTCTACTAGGCTGCAGTAGAAGCCAGGTCTGTAGCTATAGAAACCGGTGCTGGCAGCCTATCAGGAGAGATTGAACAGGTCTGTAGCTATAGCAACCCGTGCTGGCAGCCTATCAGGAGAGATTGAACAGGTCTGTAGCTATAGCAACCAGTGCTGGCAGCCTAACAGGAGAGATAGGATAGGTCTCTAGCTATAGCGACCGGAGCTGGCAGCCTATCAGGAGAGATCAAACAGGTCTGTAGTTATAGCAGCCAGTGCTGGCAGCCTATCAGGAGAGAGTGAACAGGTCTGTAGCTATAACAACCAGTGCTGGCAGCCTATCAGGAGAGATCAAACAGGTCTGTAGCTATAGCAACCAGTGCTGGCAGCCTATCAGGAGAGATTGAACAGGTCTGTAGCTATAGCGACCAGTGCTGGCAGCCTATCAGGAGAGATAGAATAGGTCTGTAGCTATAGCAACCAGTGCTGGCAGGGTATCAGGAGAGATTGAACAGGTCTGTAGCTATAGAAAAAACCCGTGCTGGCGCCTATCAAGGAGAGATCTAAATAGTTCTGTAGGCTATAGAACCCGTGATGGCAGCCTTACCAGGAGAGATAGAACAGGTCTGTAGCTATAGCAACCAGTGCTGGCAGCCTATCAGGAGAGATCAAACAGGTCTGTAGCTATAGCAACCAGTGCTGGTAGCCAATCAGGAGAGATTGAACAGGTCTGTAGCTATAGCGACCAGTGCTGGCAGCCTATCAGGAGAGATTGACAGGTCTGTAGCTATAGCAACCAGTGCTGGCAGCCTATCGGGATAGATCAAACAGGTCTATAGCTATAGCGACCTGCGGAGCTGATGCAGCCCATACAAGAGGGGATATCTAGGAATAGGTAGGACACTGTTAATGGACACATATTGCAAAGTGACTTTGTTTTTGCAAGATCTTTAACATAAAAAGCAGCAATCCCTGTAGTGAGACAACCCCTTTAATGTGGCCCGTTTTGCATCTACAGCTCCTGTTCGCATCTATATGACTCCATTGTAACGGACAACAAGCCT
Source organism: Phyllomedusa bahiana (assembly GCA_025379985.1). Taxonomy (NCBI): domain Eukaryota; kingdom Metazoa; phylum Chordata; class Amphibia; order Anura; family Hylidae; genus Phyllomedusa; species Phyllomedusa bahiana. The sequence continues at coordinate 38,367 of JAODAL010014809.1, read as the reverse complement.
GGCAGTATATAGTCTGATCCTGCTGTCATATTCCGTGCAGGATCAGGATACGTCGTATTCTAACCCAACAGGATCCGATAGTCTGTTACCATGGAGACACATATCCCTGCATCAGAGCTGTAGACACAAGAGGCGACATGTATGATCGGAGTCTGCGCCTGTTTTCAGGCGTATATTGCGCCTCACAGTGCCGGCTCCGCTGTCGGACGCAGTAATGCGGTGTTAGGCGCAACCTTCGCCACTTTTTACTGCGCCTAACATAAAGCAGCGTGCAGTGGGTGCGCTGTGGGCGTTCTGGGGCGGGACGCGGCAAACTCCGAGGCATGTGTGATCGCGGGTCGGCAAAGTGAGGCGCATTCCAGCGCTTTACAGCTCCGACAGGCAGACCTGGTTTAATGTGGTCAATCTGAGCGGAGAAGTCGAAGTGGAGCGCGGAATGCTTGTAATGTGCTCGAGTTCTACACTGACAGCAGTACACTACTACAATAAATGATTGGTCAAGAAGAATAAATCATTAAGCAACAAATCCTGCTTGGAGGACAACAGGTCCCAGCAAGACCTGTGCTGTGCTGCCTTTTGTTGTATATACTGAATAGCATTAAAGTGGAAAGTAGTCCAAATACATCTTAAATTGTTGTTATGGAAAATATGTAATAAAACATCTGTACAACATCAGCATTGGCTTATATGATGTTAAATTAGTGTATGGCCGTGTTCACACGGCTTATTCCCGACGGATTTGTGAGCCGTATTGAGCTCACAAATCCGCCGTGAATAAGGCGGAGGGGCGGGGGCCCTGGAGCGGGGCGGGGGCCCCCGCCCCCGGGCCCCATAGAAAGGGCATGTTTAGGGCGCTTACGCGCCTAAATAATGTGAAATGCCCGTTTTTCCCCCCCGGGGATTCGCCGAGGGGGGGAAAAGGACGAAAAAATCCACTGTTTCTATAGAGCATGGATTACCATAATGACTCCCGACGGATTGGGAGCCGTGCTGCAAGGCAAATCCGGGCGGATACGGCCCAATCCGCGGCAAAATAACCCGTGTGAACGAACCTTATTGCAGGGATTTTGGGGAATACATTTTGTAGGGGAGAATTTTTGTAGGGAGAATTATTTTTTTGTCATTAAGTTATTGGATAAAATTTTTACTATCTTCTTTTTAAAAACTACTTCTTTTAAATGACAAATCCATTTTATTCTTGTTGGGGTGTAAAGCTCTGTTCCCCAGGATTCTTTCAGTGAGGATTTGTGGATGTAAAGACGTCCGGATTTCCCCATTGGAAGCCATTCTAAGCTACTTGTTCCTTATTTTAGGCCGGTGACGTAGTTATGGATGTAAATACGTCTGTAAATACGTCCAGAACTAAGCCCTGGGAACATAGAAGTCCTGCTTTGGGGAACCACAGGGCCCCGCAAACCTGTGCTGTGCTGGCTCTTGCTGTACATACTAAATAGAATAAAATGTGAATGAAGAACAAATACATCTTCATTTTTTAATATAACAATAGACCAAAATTAACATCTGGACAACATCTGCATTGGCTTCTGTAATGTAAAATTAGTTGAATTCTCTCCCTTTTTTTAAGCCTTTTCTAGCTATTCTTTCTTTCTTTGGAGAGCTTAGATATATTTGCTTTTATTTTAAATGATCAACTTTTTCTATACATTGCAATGGATTTTATTCAACTTTGATTTTTCTCTTTATTCATTCATTTGAAAGACAACTCTTTTTGCTCTTCACTAACATGTATAATGATTTTTCGCAGTTTTCCAGCTTGTCTGGAATCGTAATACATGTCAGGCGCATTCCTTCTGCGCCTAAGTCCCGCACTGCACCTCACACACTGGCGAGGAGCAGGGGACTTTACACCGCATGTATGAGCGCACCTCGGGCGCCGACATAAATGAGACGCAGCGTTCACTAAAATTCCCGTGAAAAAGGGCCGCTCCGACGCGCCGATCTTCATACATGTCGCCCAAGGTGGGAGGAAATTTTTTCAGGGAGTCTTTTTCACAAAGTTTCTCATTGGAAGGCGGACCTCCCCTTTAAGTCCACTGGTGAATAAATAAATGTGCCATATAGTGCACCGCCCCGGATCATCACAGTGAATTTATGTCTGCAAAGCAAACAAATGCAATTAGGTATCACAGATAAAAGCCTGGAAATTGCGTCCTCCAGATTTTCATCGGCTTCATCACGTTTTTGATTAATGGTGAATTCCCGCCGCCTCGGAGAGCGTTTTGTTAAATTTGTTGCTGTAAATTATACTTAATATAACATCATCTCCTTTTTTTTGTGACATAGGGGAGCAATGCAGCGAGAATGATTGCTGCGCCTGTCATATAGTGCGAAGGTATGGCGTTTGTTTAGAGAGCAATCCCTCTTGTAGTGAATAATAATGATCCTTGATTATTTCCGATTCTGGGAAAGCTGGGTGATTGCTAATACAGTCACCCCCTAGATTAGCTGCATTGCTCCATCTATCCACTCCTGCAGTGCAGGACATATCACTGTATAACTGAACAGATCTGTGTTTCAGGAGCTTGGGAAAGCTGGGTGATGTGCACAGCTGCGGTCTTATTCATTGTCACACAACTTTTCCAGGACCTGATATGCGGCACATAGGAGGATCATAGGTAACAGCTGATGGGGAGGAGAGGAGGGAACTGGAGCGTGGTAATCTGGCCTATCACCTCCATTACACTCCTGCCGCTTTCTCTGTTGTCGTCCTACATTGCCAAGTATCGACAGATCCCGCTTTCAGATGCTTTTGTTGTCGTCTGGTTATATCCTACAGATGTAGCAGAGTCGCTTCTGTTATCAGGACTGCATCCTTTATTTTGCATTATGTTTATGTAGTGGATTTAAGTGCAGTCCTATGTAAAACTGAAAGATTTCTGCTCTTGATAAGGGATAAGGGAAGCGATCACCTGGTGCTTAAGCTTGAAAACAGGCAAAAAACCCCATATCTGCTGCCCATCTACTGTAAGGATAGGGGAACCCTCCACTGCACCTCTGCTAACCCTCCTAGGTATGGGGCCCGGAGCAGACGGATGTCACTGCACCTCTGCTAACCCTACTGTGTATGGGGCCCCGGAGCAGACGGATGTCACTGCACCTCTGCTAACCCTCCGATGTATAGGACCCCTGAGAAGACGGATGTCACTGCACCTCTGCTAACCCTACTATGTATGGGGCCCGGAGCAGACGAAGGTCACTGCACCTATGCTAACCCTCCTGTGTATGGGGCCCGGAGCAACTGATGTCACTGCACCTCTGCTAACCCTACTGTGTATGGGCCCCGGAGCAGGAAGATGTCACTGCACCTCTGCTAACCCTACTGTGTATGGGGCCCCGGAGCAGACGGATGTCACTGCACCTCTGCTAACCTCCTGTGTATGGGGCCCGGAGCAGACGGATGTCACTGCACCTCTGCTAACCTACTGTGTATGGGGCCCGGAGCAGACGGATGTCACTGCACCTCTGCTAAACCCTACCGTGTTATGGGGCCCGGAGCAGACGGATGTCACTGCACCTCTGCTAACCCTACTGTGTATGGGGCCCGGAGCAGACGGATGTCACTGCACCTCTGCTAACCCTACTGTGTATGGGGCCCGGAGCAGACGGATGTCACTGCACCTCTGCTAACCCTACTGTGTATGGGGCCGGGAGCGGACTGGTGTCACTGTACCTCTGCTAACTCTACTGTGTATGGGACCCCGGAGCAGACGGATGTCACTGCACCTCTGCTAACCGTACTGTGAATGGAGCCTGGAGCAGATAGATGTCACTGCACCTCTGCTAAACCTACTGTGTATGGGGCCCCGGAGCAGACTGATTTTCACTACACCTCTGCTAACTCTACTTGTATGGGGCCCAGAGCAGATGATGTCACTGCACCTCTGCTAACCCTACTGTGTATGCGGCCCGGAGCAGTCAGATGTCACTGGACCTCTGCTACCTCTCCTGTGTATGGGACCCCGGAGCAGACTGATGTCACTGCACCTCTGCTAACCGTACTGTGAATGGAGCCTGGAGCAGATAGATGTCACTGCACCTCTGCTAACCCTACTTGTATGGGCCGGAGCAGAAGGATGTCGCTGCACCTCTGCTAAACCTACTGCATATAGGGCCCCGGAAGCAGACGGATGTCACCGCACCTCTGCTATACCCTACTTTGTATGGGGCCCGGAGCAGATAGATGTCACTGCACCTCTGCGAAACCCTACTGTGTATGGGGCCCGGAGCAGACGGATGTCACCGCACCTCTGCTAACCATACTGTGTATGGGGCCCCGGAGCAGAGATGTCACTGCACCTCTTGCTAAACCCTACTGTGTATGGGGCCAGAGCAGACGGATGTCACCGCACCTCTGCTAACCCTACTGTGTATGGGGCCCGGAGCAGACGGATGTCACTGTACCTCTGCTAACACTACTGTGTATGGAGCCCCAGACAGGAGAAAAGAGGGTCGTGTTGGCTCTTGGCTAACTCCAGCAGCTGTGGGGCCCGGCAGATGGTGTACTGCACCTTATGGCTCTCCCACGTTGTTGGTAATGGGGCCACCCGAGGCTACCCGATAATAGATCATTTCATGAACTTTGCAACCCTACTGTGTATGGGGCCCAGAGGGACGGTGTCACGCACCCGCTAACATACTGTGTATGGAGCCCGGAGCAGATTGATGTCACTGCACCTTGTAACCCTACTTGTATGGGGCCTGGAGCGCGGGGACGGATGTCACTGCCTCTCTCCCCCTATGTGTATGGGCCCCGGAGCAGACGGTGTCACTGCACCTCTGTAACCCCTCTGTGTTTGGGGCCCCGGAGCAGGGGGATGTCACTGCCCTCTCCCTAACCCTACTGTGTAGGGGGCCTGGGCAGACGGATGTCACTGCATCTTGCTAACCCTATGTGTTGGGGCCCCCAGAGGACGGATGTCACTGACCTTGAAACCCTATTTTTTTAGGAGCCCAAGCAAATTGGCAGAAAAGTGGTGGGTTGGTTATGGCTCCTCCAGCAGCTTGAGTTGGCTCCAGATCCCTGCTGTCCAGGCTGCACCCGCCGGTTACTCCGGATATTATAACATTTCATAGTAATGTGACTGGATTGTGTATATTAAAACATAACGGTGTCACCAAATGACAAACTCGGCTCTGCTGGGTGTGTATTTTCTTGCTCGCCTCCCTCCCTCTTCCATTACCCTCTTGGCCTCCGTCCTCACTTGCCGCTCTCCCTCCTTTCTCTCAATATCCCGCTACTTACTTTTAGCAAGAAAAAAGCTCTGTTCCTTTCAGGGAAGTTAACAGCCTCTGAGACCTTTTCTCTCACTGTAAAGAAAAAGTTCTATTTGTTCATAAAGATGAAAGGTTCTTGTGAGACGGAGAAAATGTCACCGAGGATTTTGCAAAGAGAAAAATGAACTTTTTCCGCACTTGCCTTCCCATGAGGAACCCATCAGCGCGGCCGTATCCCCACGGCGTGTGATTCCGAATGAGGTTACATCACGGAATGGGAGCAGAATCACACGGAACGAGGGGCGTCTGCAGGAGATGTATGGGGGGGTCACAGCCGGAGAGGAGCCACTGCTGCATGGAACTTAATAGGTTGAGAGAGCATGGCGAGTGATTGATGTGCGCGGCCCAGAAAAGACAGGAGACGGCCACAGAGGCGAGAAAAAAAGTCTTGATGGTTGCAGCAGAGCTGAGTTTGTCATTAGATCCTATGATCACCAACCCACAGTGACCTGCTGGAAACATCCCCTGACACCAACTGGGGGATTACTGTTTAGTATCACTGGTACATGGCCCCATTACTTGGGTGCTTTATGGACCGCTGTTTGTCTGCTATGTGGGCACTATATGGTGATATCTTGTGCGTACTGCATGGTACTGCAATGTCCATGCTGTCTGCTGCCTTTATGTGAGCACTGTATAACACTAATATATACTAATATATGTGGGCTGTACTATAATGTATGCACTGTCAGGCACTGTTATGCAGGCTCTGTAGTGCACTATTACATAGGGACTGTGCAGTACTATTATGTAGGTACATATCATATGTCACTTTTATGTAGGCACTGTATAGCACCATTATGTTATGGCATTATTATGTAGACACTGTAGAGTGCTGTTATGTGTGGACTGTGTAGTACTATTATGTATGGATCGCATGCCATTTTTATGCAGGCCCTGTATAGGATTATTTTGCATGCGCTATATGGCATTATTATGGAGACACAGTAAAGTACTGTTACATATGGACTATGCAGTACTATTATGTATGTATTATATGCAACTTTTATGTAAGCGCTATGTAGACTTATTTATGTATTTTGTTTCTATGTGGCATTATTTTTTGGCATTTGCAGCTTTATGGCATTATTTTGCTTGTTCTATGTAGCATTATTTTGCATGCTCTTTATGACATCATTTTGCTTGCTTTGTGTGGCATTATTTTGCATGTTTTATGTGGCATTATTTTGCATGCTGCTCTATGTCTCACAGATCAAAAGAAAAATTCCTAAAACAATAATCTTTAATAGATATGCATTAAAATAATTATCCTTTATACATAAAAATGGCCTCACACATATAGCCACTATACAAATATGCAACTGTATATGTATAAAGTACCCGGTGTATATCAGTACCTAGATACAAAAGCAAGTGGACAATGTCTAGCTAATCACAGCAAAAAAGACATTGTACCAAATACCTATTAGCAGGGAGAAGTGCCCCTATAAGAGGGAGGAAAATATGGTCAAAAACTCACGGTTCTGAAGACCTTGTCACAGTAGACTCCGTTGCCCCATTGGACCAGTATATACCATATAATAGAAAAAGCACTATCGCTATCACTATACTAGTCCTATCCAGATAGAGCACTCGCCCCGAAAAGGGCGACCCCACCTCTCGGCGACTCACCCTAACTAACTAAATTATACAGTAACAAAACATAAAGAACACAGACATAAGTCCCGACGCGTTTCCCCAAGATATGGTTCATCAGGGGATAATAATTATACATCTGTGAGAGAGAGATGATGATGGCCAATCATGCCATATGAGGACCATCATCATCTCTTTATCACAGATGTATAATTATTATCCCTGATGAACCATATCTTGGGGAAAACGCGTCGGGACTTATGTCTGTGTTCTTTATGTATGTTACTGTATAATTTAGTTAGTTAGGGTGAGTCGCCGAGAGGTGGGGTCGCCCTTTTCGGGGCGAGTGCTCTATCTGGATAGGACTAGTATAGTGATAGCGATAGTGCTTTTTCTATTATATGGTATATACTGGTCCAATGGGGCAACGGAGTCTACTGTGACAAGGTCTTCAGAACGTGAGTTTTTGACCACATTTTTCCTTTCTCCCTCTTATAGTGGCACTTCTCCCTGCTAATAGGTATTTGGTACAATGTCTTTTTTGCTGTGATTACTTACTTACTTGCTTTTGTATTTAGGTACTGATATACACCGGGTACTTTATACATATACAGTTGCATATTTGTATAGTGGCTATATGTGTGAGGCCATTTTTATGTATAAAGGATAATTATTTTAATGCATATCTATTAAAGATTATTGTTTTAGGAATTTTTCTTTTGATCTGTGAGACGGTTTTCTATATTCCTATTATTATCTCTTTTTTCTGTGAGTTATGCTGCTCTATATGGCATAATTTTGCATGTTCTATGTGGCATTATTTTGTAGTCGGTGTATAGCATTGTTATTTTTGGTCTGTTTGGCATTACTATGGAGACACAGTAAAGTACTGTTATTTATGGACTGTGTAATACTGTTACAGATATATATGTATCGTATGCCACTTTTATGCAGGCATTGTATAACATCATTTTGCATGCTCTGTATGGCATCATTTTGCAGATACTGTATGATGTTATTATTTTTGGTCTGTATGGCATTATTATGGAGACACAGTAAAGTACTGTTATTTTTGGACTGTGTAGTACTATTACACATATACATGAATGTCCCGTTTTCCACTTTTATGCAGACACTATATGGCACTATTAGTTATCACTATATAGTACTATTATGTAGACAATAAAACACCATTGTTATGTAAGCTCTGTGTGACGCTATTATGTATGCACTAGATAGCACTATAATATAGGTGCTGTAGTACAACAATATGAATACACTGTAGAGCATTATTATGCATGTAGTGTACGCGCACCTCCCAAGTGTTCCTATTTTGGAGGGACAATCCCTATTTTTGATCCTGGTCCCTCTGTCCCTCATTGCACTTTCAATGTCCCTCTTTTTTACTTGCGAAATAGATTTGCATTAATAATCTTATTTCATTGCTTGAAAACCCATCTGACGGCTCCTGACTGTATATGAGACGGCAATTTACACATTATGTCATCAACTGATGCAAGGTGGACCTGAAAGATGTCTAAATCCCAATGATTTTTATGATAACATTTTAATGAAATCCTATTTAGGCTACGGATATGCATTAATAGATCATTTGTATACTGAACAGTAAGTGTCCCTCATTGACCGTCTAAAATGTTGGGAGGTATGGTGTGCGACAGTAGCATGCAGGCGTTATGTGGCAGTATTGTTCAAGCAGTATGCTGTATTATCCTACAGGCACTAAACAGCATTACTAGCTCTGTCATGTATGACACTATGAAGGAGCTGCCTGCCACCACTGTTAAGGGCTCTTATGCATGCACGGTATAGTAGCTTTATTTATGCACTGTATATCATTGTTATGTAGGTACTATATGGTATTAATGTAATATATGGCAGCAATATTCAAGCACTAAGGGAAACATGTATGATCGGGTTTTTCACCCTTTTCTGCCGTAAAATGCGCCAAAGTGAGCGGCTACGATGTCTAATGCACCTAATGAAAGTGTTAGGCGCATTTTTCGCAAGATTCGACACTTTCTAATGCGCCGAACATGAGGGAGTGGTCTGGGGGCGTCGCACCACACTCGTAATATTAGACACATATATGAATGTGGTGCATTACTGCTCGGACAGGCAGACCTATGTCAATGTGCTCTGTCTGAGCCCGAGGAGTCGCAGATTTACTGTTAGGGCAAAAAATGTCCAATATTTCTCAACTTCCACCAGTGCAATAATAAAAAGTAATTTCTGATAATTATCAAACTATAGAAAATGAAATTATTTAAATTTAATAAAAAAAAGTTCTCATATAAAATTAATATAAAAATATATAATATCCCAAAAATGAAAAAATATCTCTTATAAAGTGTATTTAAATTTAATAGAATCTAAAACTAATTTTACATTAAATAACCACTGATGATGATGTTCAGATTTTTAAATTCTAAATTTTTACTACATTAAATTTGAAATGTATTTTGCTGCTCTCAGCCTTCATTCTACATACAGCAGGAGCCAGCGCAGCACAGGTATTGCTGGGACCTGTGGTCCATCAAGCAGGATCAGTCCCATAGTTTCTATCACTGACATGCTATTCTAATGACTTCTCTTTTACCCAGCCTATCTATAGCCTTTATACATGTTTGGGGCAGTACTAATGAGCCTAAGTTCTGTAATGCGCCAAACACACAGGCGAGGGGCGGGAACTTTAGACGCCATTTATGAGCACAAAAACCACTTTCATACATTCAGGCGCATTATACACTGAAAAATAGATGAGAAAATGCTCTTCAATGTGCCTGGTTCCATACATGTCTCCCTATGTGTTATTATTGTGTAGGTACTAAACAAAATTATTATGTAGACTCTACATGCAAACTAGCTCTGCTCCAGAGAAAAGATACTGTCTCTCTAGTGCCACCTGTTGGTTTTGCAGGGCGGTGTTACGTGGACTATTTGTGCTGATATTTAGGTACATTGTTGCAATTTGTCTCTGAATAGTGATATTATGTTTGCACAATGTAGCATTATTACTATTATTATTACTATTATGGCAACATTACTTTCCCCATTGTTCCCCAGTTCCCCTCACAAACTGTGATACAACCGCAGGATCAGTCTGTTTTACATAGGACTGCAGATAAACGTACACGATCATCTCAATCCAGAGCGTTCCCTCTCTCGGTTAACAACACAGTCCCATAGAGTTCTATGACAAATTACACTATGGTATAAGTGTGAACAGGGGAGCAAGATAGAGATAAATGGCTCTGTCACCGGGCGGCCGGGGAGAAGAGGCACGCTCTGCAATCCCCAAAGGAAGTTTCTTCTTCCCTATAATGGAATATGGTGGAAAGCTGCAGAGAATGGGCGCTGCCCCCACCTGCGTCACTGCTGGATCCTCAGGGAAGCGGCGCCTGGGTCATTTGACCTTTCTGCCAGCTATGGTGACGTGGGAATTACAAAGTGGATCATCCTCCATCCTCAGAATCCGGTGCCATCTGGAGCCGGCTGCACACCCCTAGGCCAGAGCCGTTTTAACAGAACCCTAACCCTGCCCACATACATGACATCACACTTGGCCATAATAGGAGCCCCCCCCCAAGCACGCTCATGTTATTACACCACTTATGTCTGGACACCAGCAGCCTGCAGCCTACAAGACTGATTGGCAGAGCAGGGAGCCTTTGGCTCCCTTCTCCACCATGGTTTTTAACTGTTTGCACATCCTAAAAACACACAGTTAAAGGGATTGTCTCACTACATTGATTCCTCTCACCTCAGTCCTGTTTTCTTGATTGCATTTTGGATTCAGGGGTGGGTTTACTGGCTTCCACTAGGCTGCAGTAGAAGCCAGGTCTGTAGCTATAGCAACCAGTGCTGGCAGCCTATCAGGAGAGATCAAATAGGTCTGTAGCTATAGCAACCAACGCTGGCAGCCTATCAGGAGAGACAAATAGGTCTGTAGCTATAGAACCAGTCTGGCAGCCTATCAGGAGAGATTAACAGGTCTGTAGCTATAGCGACCAGTGCTGGTAGCCTATCATGAGAGATCAAACAGGTCTGTAGCTATAGCAACCAGCGCTGGCAGCCTATCAGGAGAGAATGAACAGGTCTGTAGCTATAGTGACCTGAGGAGCTGATGCAGCCCATACAAGATGGATATCTAGGAATAGGTAAGACACTGTTAGTGGACACATATTACAATGTGACTTGTTTTTGCAAGATCTTTAACATAAAAAGCAGCGATCCTTGTAGTGAGACAACCCCTTTAAATAAGCAAAGCCAACCAAGGGATCCTGGGTATGTTTCTTGTATTCCTGGGTCATACATAGACCACCTGGGGCCCCTATATTTGTAGGGCCCCCGGGCAACTGCCTAGTGTACTCAATGGAAAAGTTGGCCCTGCCCTAGGCACCCTGACTCTCAGTAACATCACTGTCCCTCCCCATAGATAGCAAAACAGTCTGCAGCCAGAATCATCATCATTATAATGCACAGGGCCCAACGGTTAAGGGGTCCGATCAGGTACGAGTAGTAGTTGGTGGTTACTATGTGGCATCCCTGATATATGGCGGTATTATTTATACTTTTAGTTATTGCTACTTTTGCTGCTGTTTCGATTTATTATCATTAGGTGTTGGGGCCCCAGCTCATTTTGCTATGGGGCCCAATGAATTCTAGTTACGCCCCTGTTATAACGAATCACAACCAGGGCCATCTTTTCCGTTGGGCACACTAGGCAGTTGCCCAGGGGTCCCACAAGTATAGGGGCTCCAGGTGGGGTATGGTTGTCCCAGGAATACACAGGAAAAAAATATTTGGAAACCCTTTTTTTGGCCTAAAATTTAAGTTTTTTTTTTAGGAGGCAACCTTAAAAAACCATGATAGAGAAGGGAGCCTTAGGCTCCCTGCCCTGCCGATCAGTCTTGCAGGCTGCTGGTGTCCAGACATAATTGGTGTGATAATATGGGTGTGCTTGGGGTTGGATAGAGGCATGGCCTGGTGTGATATCATGTGTTTGGGCAGAGCTCACTGCAGTGCTATGCAGGGGGGCCCATAATGCTGAAAAGGCGGCAATGATCACAATATAGAATTTACTAACATGGCTGGGGTTGTGTCCCCGATAGGAGTTGATACCCAGCTTACCGCGAGCCCTGAGCGGCATATCCTTCTAAGGGCTGAGGACAGTCTGGCTGGTACGGACTGGTGATTTGTATGAGCTGTGATCATCAGTGGAATTACTTGTGCACTGAACTTTTCGGGGAACAGTGATTTGATAACAGGTTTGGGAAACCGAAATCACAGTGTCGGACTATAGGTATCAGACGTCAGTAAGTGCACGTCAGTAAGTGCAGGTGACAATGTTCTTATCCTTTCGTGCTGCAATTTGCAACATTGAACCATATATCAATGTTTGCCCTGATCTTTAAAGCAAACCTGATATACAGCTCTGGAAAAAATTAAGAGACCACTGCAAAATTTTCAGTTTCTCTGATTTTGCTCTGTATTTTTGGAGAAAAATGTACATTGTTATTTTATTATATAAACTACTGACAACGTCTCCGAAAGTCAAAGCAAAAAATTTTGTATTTATTTGCAGTAAATGAGAAATGTCCAAAATAATAAGAAAGAAGCAGCAGCGCTGTCAGACCCAATAATGAAAAAGCAAACAAGTTCCATATTTTCTTTAAAAAACAATAAGACGAATGCTTTAAGTCAGGAAGAGATCAGAAATCAATATTTGGTGGAATAACCATGATTTTTTTCATTCAAATTCCTTTTGGCCGATTCCTAGCACTTGTTTGGCCATCCAGCTTGTCCTATGCAAGAGGATTGTGAAGACCACACAGCAGGGTTTTTTATACTTTCCTTTTTTAAAATAAGATTTGTTTCAGGTGATAACCGAATCAGAAGCACATTAAGTAGAATGAGGTGGACTTTGGTTGGAATTCAACTGACACTGGACTGGAATGGCCGTCAGACATGTAGAAAACTGTGCAGTGGTCTCTTAATTTTTTCCAGAGCTGTATTTTAGTAAATTCTTGTGTCCCCTGTGAAATCAGAATTCTGGAGCATCTTCGCTTATATCTCTGTGTTGTGCCATTCCTCTGTTATTCCTCCTAGAAATTCATGACCAATCTGTCAGCTGGGTGCCACCAATTAGGAGGATGTCCCTGCACATTCTGACATTGTCCAATCAGAGCTGGCAGTCAGTGTGTGCAGGGACACGCCCCCTCTGAACACTGGAACGGTCACACCCAGATGACAGCTTCAGAATTGCATTTCCAGTAGGAATAACAGAGGAACAGCACAACCCAGCGTTATAAGAGAAGAGGCTCCAGAATTAGTAAATCACAGGGAACACGAGGACTTACTAAAACAGATCTGTGAGGAGGGGTCACAGGTCCCCTTTAAGGAAAACCCTAAAGCCCAAAACTGCAGTAAGCACATGCATAAGACGTAGCTTGCAAGAATGAATAGTCCTTTTCTATCAGCCTCCGTTGCAGAGTATTCTTCACCCTGTGATTCAAGTTGTCTAACAAGTACTAGTAGGTGACCACCAGTTTGCAGGGCTGTCTTAAAAGCATTACGGGCCCCTGGGCAAAACAGTCTCCTGGGCCCTCTCTGAGCACATGACATCACACAAGGCCATGTCTCCCTTGGGCAGGTAGGTAGGTTCCCCATTAGGCAAATAGGTAAGCTACTAGTCATGAGGTAGGGCTACGGATAGGTAAGACCCCAGGTGCTAGAGGTAGGGAAGCAATGCCCCAGGTGCTAGAGGTAGGGAAGCAATGCCCCTGGTGCTAGAGGTAGGGAGGCAATGCCCCTGGTGCTAGAGGTAGGGAGGCAATGCCCCTGGTGCTAGAGGTAGGGAGGCAATGCTCCTGGTGTTAGAGGTAGGGAGGCAATGCCCCTGGTGATAGAGGTAGGGAGGCAATGCTCCTGGTTCTAGAGGTAGGGAGGCAATGCCCCTGGTGCTAGAGGTAGGGAGGCAATGCCGCTGGTGCTAGAGGTAGGGAGGCAATGCCCCTGGGGCTAGAGCTAGGGAGGCAATGCCCCTGGTGCTAGAGGTAGGGAGGCAATGCCCCTGGTGCTAGAGGTAGGGAGGCAATGCACCTGGATGCTATAGTAGGGAGGCAATGCCCCTGGTGCAGAGGTCAGAGGAGGCAATTGCCCCTGGTGCTAGAGGTAGGGAGGCAATGCCCCTTGTGCTGGAGTTAGGGAGGCAATGCCCCTGTGCTTAGAGGTAGGAGGCCATTGCCCCTGGTGCTAGAGGGTAGGGAGGCAATGCTCCTGGTGTAGGAGGTAGGAGGCAATGACCCTGGTGCTGAGGTAGGGTGGCAATGCCCTGGTGCTGGAAGGTAGGGAGCAATGCCCCGGGTGCTAGAGGTAGGGAGGCAATGCCCCTGGTACTAGAGGTAGGGTGGCAATGCCCCTGGTGCTAGAGGTAGGGAGGCAATGCCCCTGGTGCTAGAGGTAGGGAGGCAATGCCCCTGGTGCTAGAGGTAGGGAGGCAATGCCCTTGGTACTAGAGGTTAAGGGTAGGCAATGCACCTGGTGCTAGAGGTAAACGGGAGGCAAATGCCACTGGTGCTTAGAGGTAGGGAGGCAATGCCATGTGCTAGAAAGGTAGGGAGGCAATGCCCCTGGTACTAGAGGTAGGGAAGCAATGCCCCTGGTGCTAGAGGTAGGGAGGCAAAGACCCTGGTGCTAGAGGTAGGGAGGCAATGCCCCTGGTGCTAGAGGTAGGGAGGCAATGCCCCTGGTTCTAGAGGTAGGGATGCAATGCCCCTGGTGCTTGAGGTAGGGAGGCAATGCCCCTGGTGCTGGAGGTAGGGAGGCAATGCCCCTGGTGCTAGAGGTAGGGAGGCAATGCCCCTGGTGCTAGAGGTAGGGAAGCAATGCCCCTGGTGCTAGAGGTAGGGAAGCAATGCCCCTGGTGCTAGAGGTAGGGAAGCAATGTCCCTGGTGCTAGAGGTATGGGACGGCATGCCCTGGGTTGATGCTGGAGGTGGGAGGCAATGCCCCTGGTGCTAGAGGTAGGGAAGCAATGCCCCTGGTGCTGGAGGTAGGGAAGCAATGCCCCTGGTGCTAGAGGTAGGGAGGCAATGCCCCTGGTGCTAGAGGTAGGGAGGCAATGCCCCTGGTACTAGAGGTAGGGAAGCAATGCCCCTGGTGCTAGAGGTAGGGAGGCAATGCCCCTGGTGCTAGAGGTAGGGAGGCAATGCCCCTTGTGCTGGCGATAGGGAGGCAATGCCCCTGGTGCTGGAGGTAGGGAGGCAATGCCCTGGTGTCTTGAGGTAGGGAAGCACAATTGCCCCTTGTCGATGGATGGTAGGAGGCAAATGCCCCTGGTGCTAGAGGTTGGGAGCAATGCCCCCTGGGTGCTAGACGGTAGGGGGGCTCAAAGCCCCTGGTACTAGAGGTAGGGAGGCAATGCCCCTGGTGCTGGAGGTAAGGATGCATTTTTCCTGATCTGGTGTCTGTGACAAAATGTTTATTTGACCATAAGGGATGTTTCTTACAAGATCAGAGCCTTCCCATTGAGTTATAGTCTATATCCCGACCAAGAGGAGTAAGGGACGAGGGAAGAGCAGTTTACTGTCTGTTATCAATGAGGAAGGAAGCAGCGAACTTCTCCTCCTACCATACAAATCCATAGAACTGCAACAAGAGAAGTGAGGATTTTAGCAAATAAAGATGTCTGCTGCTGGAAATCATCTACACATTTCTTATAAATAAACCGTCTAGCAGTAAGGACTGTCCTTGTTACCCAGAGCAACCAATCAGAGCTCAGCTTTTATTTCATACAGTGCTTTGGGAAAATAAAAGCTGAGCTCTGATTGGTCACTTTGAGCTCTGATTGGTTACTATGGGCTGTGATTGGTTACTATGGGCTCTGATTAGTTACTATGGGCTCTGATTGGTTGTTATGAGCTTGATTGGTTGCTATGGGCTTGATTGGTTGCCTGTGGGCTCCTGATGGTTCTTTATGGGCTCTGACTTGGTGTTTATGACCTTGATGGTTACTATGGGCTGTGATTGGTTGTTATGACCTCTGATTGGTTACTATGGGCTCTGATTGGTTTCTATGTGCTTTGGTCGCTTTGAGCTCTGATTGGTTACTGTGGGCGCTGATTGGTTGCTATGAGCTCTGATTGGTCGCTTTGAGCTCTGATTGGTTGCTTTGAGCTCTGATTGGTTATTATGAGCTCTGAATGGTTATTATGAGCTCTGATTGGTCACTTTGAGCTCTGATTGGTTATTATGAGCTCTGAATGGTTACTTTGAGCTCTGATTGGTTTCTTTTGGGCTTCTGATTGGTTTCCATGGGCTCTGATTGGTCGCTTTGAGCTCTGATTGGTCGCTTTGAGCTCTGATTGGTTGCTTTGAGCTCTGATTGGTCGCTTTGAGCTCTGATTGGTTGCTTTGAGCTCTAATTGGTTACTTTGCGCTCTGATTGGTTACTGTGGGCGCTGATTGGTTGCTTTGAGCTCTGATTGGTCACTGAGCTCTGATCGGTCGCTTTGAGCTCTGATTTGTTATTATGAGCTCTGATTGGTCGCTTTGAGCTCTGATTGGTTATTACGAGCTCTGATTGGTTACTTTGAGCTATGATTGGTCGCTTTGAGCTCCAATTGGTTATTTTGGGCAACAAAGACCACCTTACTGCTGGACAGTTTTCATGCATAAGGCCCATAGTGTCAGCTGTGGTAACGGTTTGCTGGATCTCACTCTGCAATCACATCCAGGCAACAGCATGGAGACCGCCGGTCGCTGGGGCCCGGTTAGCTGACAATCTGCGACACATGTTTACTTGATGGGCTGTGAAATGAGAGAGGCTCTAATCTGCGGGGAGCGATCTGCTGCGGCACAAAGGGTTAAATGGCGGAGGCCGTATACAGCTTTTTTTATTTTATAATAAACCCCCAAAATATGCCCGTAATCCCTGTGGAGTGAGACTTGTTCCTCCCCGGCTGCTGTGAGGTTCCTTCTCTTTGGTGACATAATGAGGGCAGGGGGAATCCTTAGGCGCCTAAACCCCGGGGCCTCATTTTCCCCTTTCCCTCCTACTGCAGCTGTCCGGGGGAAAATTTGAGAGAGAGGAGCCCATTAGTTCCACCCTCCCCATTGCCAGCGACAAATTGACACTGGGAGAAAAGGGATCTACGACCCAATAAGTCTTTTCACCTTCACACTGAATGACTGCAGGGGCCGCACCCAAAGGGTTTTCCTCAGTCCCTTTCGCCTCCAAAGGTCCCATTCCCACGAAACCCCGGCCCAAAAACTGATTAGCAAGGGACACCCCCCCCCAAAAACTGATGTAGCAGAGCTAAACACCCCCCAAACTATGTAGCAGACCCTGACCCCGGGGCCCAAAACCAAATGAGGCAGAGCTGACACCGGCCCAAAAACCAAAAAAAAGCAGAGCTAATTACCAAAACCTAAACCAAAGTACAGAGCTGAAAACCCGGCCCCAGACCCAAATGTAGCAGGGGCTGACACCAGCCCAGAACCAATTTTAGCAGAGCGGGACCCAGCCCAACCAATGTGCAGAGCTGCCCACCCACAGAAACCAATGTAGCAGAGCAAAATACCCAACCTAAACCAATATAGCAAGCTGCACCACCCCAAACCCCAAATGTAGCAGATTTTGACACCGGCCAGCCCCCAATGTAGCAAGCTGACCCCCCGGCCCCCAAAAACCAAATTTAAAAGGGCTAATCCCAACCTAGAACCAAAAAAGCAGAGCGGGAAAAAAACCCCCCCCCAAAGCCCCAATGTAGCAGAGCTGAAAACCCGGCCCTTTTTCCAAAATTTTGGGCAAAAGCTGACCCCCCCCCAAACCCCAATTTAGCAAAAGCTGCAAAAGCACAGAACCAATGTGCAGAGTTTAAAATAAAAAAAAAAACCAAAAAAACCCAATTAGCAGAGCATAAAACCCCGGCACAGAACCTAAATGTAGCAACCCTGCCCAACCGGCCCAAAACCCCAATGTAGCAGATTTTGCACCAGCCCAGAACCAATATGGGCAACTGAAAAACCCACCCCCAAACCAATTTACCCAAGCTAATCCCAAACCAAAAAACCAATGTAATAGTCTGACCCCCCGGCCCAGAAAACCAATGTAGCAGGTGACACCGCCCAAAACCCAAATGAAAGCAGAGCTACCCCCGGCCCCAGAACCAATGTAGCCAACTGTTAAACCCCCCCAGAACCAATGTAGCAGAGCTAACACCAGCCCAGAACCCATGTAGCAGAGCTAACACCCCGGGCCCCAAAACCAAAAATTTTCAAGCTGCCCACCAGCCCAGAACCAATATAGCAGAGCTGACACCAGCCCAGATCCAAATTGAACAGGCTGAAAACCGGCCGAACCAATGTCGGGAGCGGGGACCCCAGCCCAAACCCAAATAAAGCAGAGCCAGCACCACCCAAAACCCAATATAGCAGACCTAATCCCCAACCTAAAACCCAAAATGTACCCAGAGCGGGAAAACCGGCCCAAAAACCAATGAAAGCAGAGCTAATACCAACCTAAAACCAATGTAGCAGAGCTGACACCGGCCCAGAACCAATGTAGCAGAGCTGACACCGGCCCAGAACCAATGTGCGAGCTAACCCCCACCCCAGAACCAATATCCCGAGTTTACACCCACCCCAACCCAATGTAGCAAAGTGAAAAACCAGGCCCAGACCCAAAATTTAGCAGGGGCTGACCCCCGGCCCAGAACCAATGTAGCAGAGCTGACACCAGCCCAGAACCAATGTACCCGGGTTTAAAACACGGGCCCAAAAAACCAATGTAGCAGAGCGACCCCCACCCAAAAAACCAATATAGCGAGTTTGGACCCCCACCCAGACCCCAATGTAGAAAAAGCTGACCCCCCGGCCAAAAACCCAATTTAGCAGAGCAAATCCCAAACCCTTTAAACCCAAATGTACAAAAGTGAAAAACCGGCCCAGAACCAATGTAGCAGAGCTGACACCAGCCCAGAACCAATGTAGCAGAGCTGACACCAGCCCAGAACCAATGTAGCAGAGCTGACACCAGCCCAGAACCAATGTAGCAGAGCTGACACCAGCCCAGAACCAATGTAGCAGAGCTAATACCAGCACAGAACCCAATTGGGAGAGCTAAAAACCCCCAAAAAACCCATGTAGCAGGCTAACACCACCCGGGGAACCAATGTAGAAAGGTGACCCCAGCCCAAACCCTATTTTACAGAGCTAACCCCAACCCCAAACCCAAAATGTAGCAGGGCTGACACCACCCATCCCCAATGTAGAAAGAGTGTTACCGCCCAGACCCAATGAAGAAAGGAGAGATCCCACACAAAAAACCAATGTAGCAGAGCTGTTTACCACCAAAGGGAACCCATGTGCAAGCTGACACCACACAAAACCCAAAAGTAGCAGAGCAAACCCCGGCCCCAAAAACCCATGAAAAGGGGAGCCAGCCCCCGCCAAAAACCAATGTAGAGGCTAAAAAACCCAGCCCAAAACCCCAATGTAGCCGACCCTAACACCACCCAAAACCCCATGTACAAAAGCCGCACCCCCCAAACCAATGAAGAAAACGTTGACACCAGCCCAGAAACCATGAAAGCAGAGCTAACCCCAAGCCCAAAAACCAAAATGTAGCAGAGCTAAAAACCAGCACGCCCCAATGTAGCAGAGCTAACCCACCCAAAACCCAAATTTTGGGCAGAGCCGGACACCAGCCCAAAACCCAATGTAGCAGGCTAACACCAACTATTAACAATGTACAGAGTGTTTAACCCCCCAAACAAATATACGAGTGATACCAGCCCCCAAAAAAATGAAAGCGGGAGATTGACCCCCCGGGGCCAAAAGGAACCAACCCCACAAAGAACCAATAAAACAGAGCTGACCCCAGAAAAAAACCAAATGTAGAAAGAGTTTAAAAACCAGCAAAAAAAAAAACCAATTTGCAGAGTTAACAACATCCGGAACCATGTAGCAGAGGACATCGGAAAGACCCAATGTAGCGGGCCCTAACCCCACCCGACCAATTTAGCGGGAGCTGAAAACCAGCCCAATATTAACTTAGCAGATTTTAAATGTTTAAATTTAAATCATTGAAACCGTATATAAAATAATTAGCGGGTTTTATCGGAAACCTTTTTAAAAACCCAAAACATAAAATTGACATGTAGGGAAGCCTATTGGATTTGGAAAACTAAAAACCGAGTTAAAACCAAATGGTCTGAACTTCAGGAACGACTTCCTTCATATTTATTAATATTATGTGAACAACAAATTTTTTCTCATTATCTTTGATTTTTGGTTAAAATTCCCGCTGTCTTAATTTTTTTTTCATGTTTTGGTTTCCCAAATTTAATTTCCCAATTTTTTTTGGTCATCTTTTGGCTTGCGAACCACCCCTTTATATCATTGGTAAACTTGCTTTTTTTGGGTTCATGAAAATTTTTAAACATACATGCTCCCGGTACAGCGACCCCCGAAACGCGTCGTTTTGGGCCTAAAACATTTGGGATTTAAATATCTTTTTTGGAAAAAATCCAAAAAGGAAGTTTTGATTTATGGTGCTGGCTATTTGGGGCCCTTTTTAAGCCCTTTTTTTGTTCCTGTTCGCAACCGTTAGGGTGCTTTCACATGGTTCGCTTTTGGTGCGTTTTTGACGGGTTTTTTGACGCGTTTGTCGTGTAGTTAGGTATAGCAATTAATGCGGGAAACATCTTGCACAAAAACCCCTTTTCTGAAAAAAGCAAAAAAAAAATCAAAGGTAAAGCGGGGTTGGGAAATTTTTTTTAAAACAAAAGGGGAAACATAAAACCTTATGTGGGGCCTAATGTCAAAAAACATGACAAATTTTAAACCCTCTGCTACTTTTTTCCAATCCCCGGGCTTTCTTAAGGGGGGTTTCTTTCATTGTAAGATTAAAAGCGATATTGGTATCAGTTAATTAATAATGAAAGGAGACAGAGGAGCGAGTGCGAGCTCTTGGGGCAAGTTTCAAATGAAGTTAGAAGTGACGAGGGCAACTCAAGGTCAAACATGGCAGAAGGAATTGGGGGTTTTTGGGGGGAAAACCCTGGGGCCCCCTTTTAACCCTATAAGACCCTCTGCCACATGTGGCTTCAGCAGTATTAAAAATGGCACAAGAGAGATTGATGGCACGTTCTGGTCACTGGCATTTTTTTGTGAACCCCCTAGGAAAGTTGATCCCTTTAAAGGGTGTCTCACTAAAAAGGGGATCGTTGCTTTTTATGTTAAAGATTTTCCCCAAAAACCCAAATCATTTTGGGCAATATGTGCCCCAATTAAAGTTTTCCTACCTATTCCTAATACCCCCTCGGGGTATGGGCTGAAACAGTTTCCCTGGTTGCTATAGCTACAGCCCTGTTCATTCTCTCAAAATTAGGCTGCCAGCGGGGTTGCTATAGCTACAACCTTTTCGTTCTTCTTTAAAGGTGCCTCACTGGTTGCTAAAACCCCCACGACCTTTTCCCGTCTATAAATAATAGGCTCCCAGCACTGGTTGCTATAGCTACAGACCGGGTTTCAATCTCTAATGATGGGCCCTGCCAGCACTGGTTCAAAGGCACAGACCTGTTAAATCTCTCAAAAAGGGCTCCCCGAAACTGGTTGCTATGGGCTACAGCCCTGGCTTCTACTGCACCCTAGGGGAACCCCAAGTAAACAGGGCCCCTGAATTCAAAGTAAAAACCAAAAAAAACAGGGACTGAGGTGAGATAATCAATGTAGTGAGAAAAACCCCTTTTAAGATTCGGGCTTCGTCATTGAAGGGAAATTATTTTTTTTTCAATTTAGAAACTAAATAAGAAAAAATAAAATTTTTAGGGGCTTGTTGCAATGTCCCCAATCTTCCTCATTAAAACACTTCAGCACAGGATTCTTTGGGCCTTTGATTGAAACCCTCTTTTGGCCAGTGTTTGCTGATTTTTCCCCTCGTTCATTTGCCTTTTTAAGTTTTATGTAAAAAACGGCTTCTCCTAACAGAAAACCCAAAACCGTTCTGTGTGGGCTGTTCCATCCACTGAAAAGCAAGCAACACCTTAAAACAAATGGGGGACACGGGCACACTGTTGTTTTCCCATAATAATAAACCCTTTATTTCAGACCCCCCGGAAACCCCTTGTCCCTTTTCACGCAGCGGTTTTTATACATGGAGCCCATTATCTTTGTACAAATATAAGTGTCGGCCGGATCTTCCACGTCGTTGGCAAATGTCTGAGGAGGCGCCAAGTGCTTTGTTTTTCTTACATTACGGGCGACGAGGGATTTCAGTTTATGTAAGAAACATCAGATTTACCTCGGATAATGACAGTAAATGTAATTTTCCATAAATATTTACAAATGAAAAAAAAATTAAACGGGAAGGGGGTAAACCAGGGTGAAAGGTAACGCCCCGGCCCCGCTGCCAAACATAAACCTTTCACTCAAAAAAGGCTCCCCCACTTTTTTTCCCCATTTTTATTTAAAGGGGTTCTCCTTTTAAAAACCCTGGCCTCTGTCTAACCTCCTGAAATGCTCTGTGCTGGGGGGGTGATTTTAAACTTCCCCCTTTATCATGTGCCCATCTTCTGTCTTTTTTCCCGGAGAAAAAGAAAGGGGGGGAATAAAAAAGAAGTTCATTAAACCCAGTGCCTAAGAGCAGCCTGTGCTGTTTTATGCAGCTTTATTATGTGAAAAGGGTTTTTTACTATCCAAAAAATGGGTAAAATTTCTGCCCTGAAATACCCCTTGTGCAAAGGGAAAACTAAAATTTCCCTTAAAAACCAGGGGGCCCAAATTGGGGCCCTGTCCTGTTTTATGCAGCTTTGTTATGTGAAAAGTTACTACCACCCAAACCAAAATCTATTAACCTTCTCCCCTTTGAAATGCTCGTGTGCTGGGGGGACCAATTCTATTATTTTGTGCCCCCCTTTTGTCTTTCTTGAAAGAATGTACCCGAATGGGGGGGGTGTAAAAAACTGAAGTTGCAAAAACCCCCAGTGCCTAGCGGTGTCCGTTTTAGGGGAAAGCTTTGTTATTTTTAATTTTTATTTACCATCCAAAAAATTTGGGTTTTCCCAACCTTCTCCCCGGGAAATCCCTCTGGCTGCTATGGGAAACTGGGATTTTTCCTTCTAGTCTTTACCCTGTTTTCCCACTTTTCATTTACCCATGAATCTCCCCTTCTCATCCATCCATGCCCTAAAATACTTTTCAATAGTACGCCCTTTTCCTTCTGTCCACCAGATCAGTACTTTTTCTCTCCTGAAATACCCCTTTTGCTGCTTTAAGGTTAGACATTCTTCTACAGTCAATCAGTGATCTTCCATTTTTTCCCCCCCGGTCAAACCCCAATCCATGCCCCCACTTTTATCATCATTTTTGTACAGCCCACCCCCAACTCATGCCACAAGTTTCAGTGCACTTCTCTCCTGAAAATCTGGGGCTGCTATAAAATGGGACATTCTTCTACAGTCAATCAGGGGATTTTCCCATTTTTCATTTACATGACTCTGCCCTTGTCAAAAGCTCCTTTGGCCCAAAACTTTATCACCCTATGCACAGAACGTTCCCCTCATCCTGCACCCCCTTTTTCTTTAATACTCTGCACTGCGGGCGGAACAAAAATTCTTTTTTTTTCCAGTCATGTTCTTTTCTTATTCCCCACCTTGACATGACTTCCCTATAAACACCCGTCCCCCTTCTCACTGACATCTTCTATGCAGAGATGGGTTCACCCCCTGCAAAAAGATCAATGCACATTTCTCCTGAAATACTCTGTGCTGCTGGAAGATTAGATTCCTTTTATTGTCAATCATGATTTTCCCATTTTTTTTTGGGTTTTCCCTCCCTTGAAATCACACTCTTTTCCCCCAGGTTCACTCCCCCCCAAATAAGTGCACTCTCCCGAAAAATCTTTTGCTGCTGTGGTACCCCCCTTTTCTTAAACAAAAGGCTCTCCCCCTTTAAATTTCCCTTCCTTAGCAAAAAACAATCCTACGCTTTTAGCACAGCCCCTTTTTTGGGCTGCTTTAAACCTCATGATTTATCTAAGACATTTTTGCCCATTTTATATAATCAAAAACCCAAAACACCCAGCCAGGGGCCCCCGGGGTCACCCCCAAACCCATGGGCTTGAATAAGTGAAGGGAAAGCTGAGCTCAAAAACCAACACAGTCCCAAGCAAGGGGCGCTGTTTCCAGTTATTTACGGACCCCTTTCTCAGGCTCTCTCTCCTCTCATCCATTAGATGGATACAGGATCCAATCAATGTACATTGTACAGTAAATCCAATCTCAGACATTACATCCTGCAGCCTCTCCTCACCTGTATACAGCGGCGGCACTGTATACCTCCCCTGGGATATGCAAATGAGCCCTGCCAGCACAGCCAATCACAGGCCACTCTGATTACATAGGAAATTTGCATGAGTTGCATTATTATGCATCAATTTTGCTGAACAAAACAGACGAAAAAGGGATTGTAGGTCAAAGCGGCAGATTTCCCGCGAGCGCTCCCTGATCTATATATAGAAGCTGCCCGCTCTGTCATATCTCATACTGCTGGTGTAGGTGGGGAGCGAGGACTGAGACAGTGTATCTAAGCCTGGCATGTGTGATACTGACTGCTGAGCTCCTGTATCTAAGCCTGTCGTGTGTGATACTGACTGCTGAGCTCCTGTATCTAAGCCTGTCGTGTGTGATACTGACTGCTGAGCTCCTGTATCTAAGCCTGTCGTGTGTGATACTGACTGCTGAGCTCCTGTATCTAAGCCTGTCGTGTGTGATACTGACCGCTGAGACCTTGTATCTAAGCCTATCATGTGTGATACTGACTGCTGAGCTCCTGTATCTAAGCCTGTCGTGTGTGATACTGACCGCTGAGACCTGTGTATCTAAGCCTATCATGTGTGATACTGACTTCTGAGCTCCTGTATCTAAGCCTATTATGTGTGATATTAACCGCTGAGCCAGTGTATCTAAGCCTATCATGTGTGATACTGACTTCTGAGCTCCTGTATCTAAGCCTATTATGTGTGATATTAACCGCTGAGCCAGTGTATCTAAGCCTATCATGTGTGATACTACTGCTGAACCCCTTTATCTAAGCCTGTCATGTGTGATACTGACCGCTGGGCCCATGTATCTAAGTCTGTCATGTGAACCATAAAACAAAAAATAGGACTGGACGCTCGTCCGCAGCAAATAAATCCTCGTGCGGTGGCAACGTAGGATAAAGAATATATTTATTTTATTAAAAACACAAATAGCATAACGCGTTTCGGTAAAAGCACTTCCTCAGATGCTGTAATGTTACATACATAGTAGAAAAAGCAAACACTGTTTATATACCTGATGCTTAACTTTGTAATTGGCTGGTAAGCCTACAACCAATCCTGGTGCTTGTTGGAAGGAGAAGGGAAAAACAAAAAATTATTAAAAAAATAAACATCTAGAGGAGTATCCAGTTTTTTGTGAAGCCCATGAGATGTACAAGTAAAGCTGATTTAAAAATGAGGGCTATAATAAGGAAGAATTCTATTGGTTGAGCAAAATGGCGGGGAATTCATAATATCCAATTAAAATTAGAGCTACTCCGTGTCTGTATTTGCTCTATGGGAGACATCTTAGCCCATTAAATTAAGAAACCTACAAACATTGCAGGTATTCAAAGAGAAGACGCCTATGTGCAGGTCGGCTAAAATCCCTGAGTTCTAAACAGAGAGCACTAATGAGAAAGTAACGAACGTGACACAGTGAGAGAAACGTGTGTACTACTATAAAGATAATAAAAAGTGACTAAATGTGGAATTCTTGAGTAATTAACATGTGTAAGGTGCTGCAAAAACAGTAAACACAAAAAAAATTAAAAACAAGTGCACCCGACATATACTGAGAGTGAACAGCCAATAAATGATCTCGATACAAAATATAAACCAATGATAAACAGAGAGACAGAATGGCCTCGGGATATAACCCCAAGTTGCTTAGTGCTCAATATAAAGATAAAATGAAAAAATAGCCCGATTTGTGAACCGATGTCTCGTAGATCATAATGAAAGTTATAAAAACAAAAGTTATATAAAAAAGACCCAAAAATAGTCCAATCAAAATACGAGCTCGACAGCTTCGTTTAACCCCTTGGGGTTCACTGTTTGCAAGAATACCTCTCTTCTTTGTAATATGCAAAAACGATCGTGGATGTCACTGGAAATACAGTCATATGAAAAAGTTTGGGCACCCCTATTAATCTAAATCATTTTTAGTTCTAAATATTTGGGCGTTTGCAACAGCCATTTCAATTTGATATATCTAATAACTAATATTGCACATTTTGTGTTAGTATAATAAACCTCATTTCAATCCGGAAATATTACTGTGTCCATCAGTTATTAGATATATCAAATTGAAATGACTGTTGCAAACACTCAAATATTTAGAACTAAAAATGATTTAGATTAATAGGGGTGCCCAAACTTTTTCATATGACTGTATAATCTATGGGCTGTACGGTTAGTTTAGAGGGGTCTTGTTGATGAAAATTTTTAAAGTGCCTCGATACACTATGATTGAGATCACCTTTATTGATACGTGATCTGTGCCCATTCAGGTGTAAATGTAGGGGACGTGTGGTGCGTCCAATGTAGATTACAATCGCATTGAATTAAATATATGACGAACGAACTCTTACAATTTAAAGTATGTTTCATTTTGTGAACAACACTAGTGGTGGTTGAATGAAAGAAGTAGCTTTGACAATAGACATACAGCATAAGCATGACGTGGTACCACAAGGACTGCTATTTGGGGCCATGCTATTGTTAGGGTTTATTTCATCTGGACCCCGAATTCGGCTCGGGGCAATTACATTTTTGAAATTCGGTGCCCTTTTGAAGATTAAACCGGGGTGTTTTGGTATTGATTGTTGTAAATAAGGATCACTTTGGATTATGTGCCAATGTTTCTGGAGGATCTTCTTGATCTGTGTGTGAGCTGTATTGTACTGGGTGACTAAAGAGTATTTCCTCCTTGCTTCATTTATTTGTTTGGTGTTAGACGTTTCTTGTTTATTTAGATCTTTTTTTTATAAGTGAAAGGGCTTGTTCACACGACGTTCTGTGATCCTTTGTTTAATGGTATCCTTTTTAAAGATACCGCAAATACTAGTTCTATACATATCTGTTTCAGTGTGTATGATGTAACTATTGCTTTGAAATGGCAAAAGGCTCAATCGTGATTCAACACGAGTGATAATCGAATGCGCTTTTCGCGATCGCTTTTGGATACCGTTTTAAAGGACATTGCTTGTACATTCTCTAATGACGTTTTATCGCAGAAACAGGAGAAAAAATGGCCGACCCGGCGACGAGATCTAATGCGCAAGTGCGGCTAAATTTATGGTCTTTTATCTAAAAAGTCGTCAAAGGCGCTGAAAATCTTTAAGTGGAGTGCGTTTTGCTGACTTCCATTCTTTTATGATTGCCATTACAGCAAAACATAGGCCACTCCGTAAACACATTGGATTCTATTATACAATACAAAATTCAGGAATCTCATGTATGTGTTGGTTGGTAACTTCATTTAGTTTATGGGGTTTCAGTAAATAGAATGATATAAAATGTATATTTTATTATTTTATATAAATGTATATAAAATATATAATTGTATACTAAATATTATATTTAGTTTATGATTTGAGTTTATAAATGATTGTTATTAATTCATTTACATGGGGTGGGTTTGAAAACTTGGTTGATTTAAAAAAGGGGGGGGCAGGTTCTAAAATCATAGGTGTATGTACAGTTGATTGACACTAGGTAAAAAAAAGGGTTTTTTCTTGGTCATTGATAGGTTATATTATATTTAAATTGCAGTTTGCAGTTTGATAGATTGATTTAAATAAAGCATTGAAAAAGCGGACCCAAAAAACGGATCCGTAAAACGCATGCAAAACGCATCCAAAAAAGGATCAGCTGTTGCGTTTTCTGGATCCGCTTTTTGGATGCAGTTTGCATCCAGTTTTCGCAGGTTAAAAACGGATCCAAAACGTCGTGTGAACAAGCCCAAACAGTCTTTTTGCTGTAAGGAAGTTGCTTTATTTTCGGCATCATCTAATAGGGCAGGAGGGTATCCTCTTTCTAAAAACCTGTTTCTCAATATAGCTATTTGTTTCTTGTATACATCATCAGTTTTTGCTGTCATGTGTGATACTGACTGCTGAACCACGGTATCTAAGCCTTAAATGAAATAGAGAAAAAAAAAACACAAAGGGGGTGCACAATCGTGAACAAAAGGAAGTGATAAATAGATATAGGTAAGCGTTTGCGGGGCTTTTGTGATACCGTAGCCCTTAACACGGCAGCCGCTGCTCTCGTACAGTACGGCGCTCAGATGAACGCCGAATCGGTCCAGAAACAGGAGAAAAAATGGCGGACCCGGCGCACGTGAGATTCCAATAAAAAGCCAAGGATGCTGGCTAAATTTAAAAATGTCTTTTATTCTTAAAAAGTGTCGGTCACAGGCGCCTGAAAATCTCATGTCAAGATGGAGTGGCGTCTGCACATGCGCATGACTCTCCATTCTGTTCTATGGGAGTTCCCATTACAGCCAAACACAGCACCCCCAAAAGTGTCGCTATCGATACAGCGCTCCTACATAAAATACCCGAAAGTGTCAGGAACAGGCCCCTGAAAGTTTCAGCTCAGATGGAGAGCTGGACTCATGTTCTATGGGAGTTCCCAGTACAGCAGAACATGGCGGGCTAGCACACCGACAGACAGGACTGATCCCAAGACTACCTTTGAAAAAGCGCTGGTGTTCAGCGAGAAACGCGTTGGGTTATTTTAGTCTATGTTTTTAATAGTGCGAGGGCATAGCACCCCTGCACTTTTTAAGAATAAAAGACATTTTTAAATTTAGCCAGCATCCTTGGCTTTTTATCGGAATCTCACGTGCGCCGGGTCCGCCATTTTTTCTCCTACTATATCTAAGCCTGTTATGTGTGAAACAGCAACTAGCTGTCTGTGCTAGGCCGCCATGTTCTGCTGTACTGGGAACTCCCATAGAACATGAGTCCAGCTCTCCATCTGAGCTGAAACTTTCAGGGTATTTTATGTAGGAGCGCTGTATCGATAGCGACACTTTTGGGGGTGCTGTGTTTGGCTGTAATGGGAACTCCCATAGAACAGAATGGAGAGTCATGCGCATGTGCAGCCGCTACTCCATCCTGACATGAGATTTTCAGGCGCCTGTGACCGACACTTACTGGTATTTATGTGAGAGTGCGGCATCTGTAGCAACATTCCCATAGAAAGAATGGAGAGTCATGTGCATGCACAACTGGCTGTCTATTTTGGACTGAGCCTCCATGTTCTGCTGTACTGGGAACCCCCATAGAACAGAATGGAGAGTCGTACGCATACGCAACCAGCTTTCCATCCTGACATGAGACTTCCTGACACTTTTGGGTATCTGTATGAAAGAGCACGACATCTGTAGTGACACTTTTGGGGCACTATGTTTGGCTGTAATGGAAACTCCCATAGAACAGAATGGAGAGTCGTACGCATGCGCAGTCGCCACTCCATCCTGACATGAGACTTTCAGGGGCCTCTTCCTGACACTTTAGGGAATCTGTATTTATGAGTGCGGCATCTGTAGCGACACTTTTGTGGGCACTATGTTTGTCTGTAATAGGAACTGCCATAGAACAGAATGGAGAGTCGTGTGCATGCACAGCCGCCACTCCATCCTTACATGAGACTTTCATGGCACTGTTCCTGACACTTTTGGGGATCTGTATGTAAGAGCGCGGCATCTATAGTGACACTTTTGGGGGTGCTGTGTTTGGCTGTAATAGGAACTCCCATAGAACAGAATGGAAAGTCGTGCGCTTGCGCATCCGACACTCCAGCCTGAGCTGAAATGTTCAGGGGCCTGTGACCGACACTTTCTGGTATCTATATGTGAGAGCGCGGCATCTATAACAACACTCCCACAGAGCTGAATGGAGAGTCCTGCGCATGCGCAGCCGGCTTTCCATCCTGACATGAGACTTTCAGGGGCCTGTTCCTGACACTTTCTGGTATCTATATGTGAGAGCGCGGTATCTATAGCAACACTCCCATAGAACAGAATGGAGAGTCGGTCGCGCTTGCGCCCAACTTTTAATTCTGAGCCGATACTTTCGGGAGTTTGTTCCTGAGACATTAGCAGATTCCAGAGGTGGGCCCTGCACCTATCAGACTTCATGGTATATCCTAATTATACGCCATCACAGTCTACAGTAGGAACCCCTCTTTAAAGCTCCGGGGCCCCAATGCAGACTCTATAAGGGGGCCCCCACCTAGCACTGGTGCCTTCCTATGTGGCAGAGGGGGCTCCGCTTGCTCCAGGGCCCAGCAGTAGCGCGTACCTCTGCGCCCCCTCTAGCTACGCCCCTGAACACATCCGAGGAGTCGGAGGGAGCGATCCAGGTGCAGACAAGACAAAGGGAAATTGTCAGTGACATCACCCCGGCGGCGGCGGCGGCTGTGACAGAGACTCTGCAGAGGCTGCTGCAGTCACCGAAACCATATTTCTCACCATGGACGGGCAAAGAAATGAAGTGCCCCCCCCCCCCCCCCCTCCGCCTTCTCCTCCTTCTTCTTCCCCCCTTCTTCATACAGAAAGAAAAGAGAGAGGGATGGAATTAATAACAATAAAAAGGGTGAAACAAAGGAGAGGAGCGGGGCCAGCGGACTGTGAAATGGAATCCGCCGCTCGCTGCCGCAGCCGACACTCACAACCTCTTAACTTCCACAAGGGAGAGCTGCAATACTTAAATAGGCTGCGCCACAGTGCAGAGGTGGAGCCGCCATGGCACGGGAGGAGGGCACCGGACAGCCTGGCAGCAGGGGCGCAGCTATAGGGGGTGCAGAGGTAGCAGTCACTACTGGGCCCTGCAGCCGGAGGGGGCCCAAAAGCCCTTCTGCCACATAAGGAGACACCAGCATTGTAAGTGGCACATGGTAACCAGGGGGCCCCATTTCAATTTTGGCACTAGGGCCCCAGTTACGCCTCTGCCTGGCAGCGCAGCGCTGGCTACGGCTATTAACCCCTCCGATACCAGGTGCTGTTGGGGATTGGACGGTGAAACCATTAAACATCTGTGAATAAAGATCGGACGGTGGAGGGATGGAAAAGACAATTCATGCATGTAGCAGAGCCAACAGCGCGCACTGGGAAGAGGCCCCCAGCTATTCTAAGTAGACTTATGACCAATTCTGGGGGGTTTCATAGCAAATAGTCTCTGATTTTTGCATCTAAGGTTACAGATGTAGCAGAGCTGAATAGGTCAGCTGCACGATTTGTGGATGTAAATTGTAATAGCACGCATTCAGGTGTTATATAATCTCCACACTGATATCTGACACTGTTCTCCTGTAGCATCTAAGGTTACAGATGTAGCAGAGCTGAATAGGTCAGCTGCACGATTTGTGGATGTAAATTGTAATATCTCGCATTCAGGTGTTATATAATCTCCACACTGCTATACCTGACACTGTTCTCCTGTAGCATCTAAGGTTACAGATGTAGCAGAGCTGAATAGGTCAGCTGCACGATTTGTGGATGTAAATTGTAATATCTCGCATTCAGGTGTTATATAATCTCCACACTGATACCTGACACTGTTCTCCTGTAGCATCTAAGGTTACAGATGTAGCAGAGCTGAATATGTCAGCTGCACGCTTTATGGATGTAAATTGTAATAGCTCGCATTCAGGTGTTATATAATCTCCACACTGCTATACCTGACACTGTTCTCCTATAGCACACTCAGTTGTCCAGAAATGAAGCAAACTCAACTATCCATATGTGATAAATCAAACTTGGCAACTTCTTGCAAACTCAAATCTGCTACAATTAATAAAGTAATACTTCATACATCAGGTAACTCTGCAATATTGGTACTGGTAAAATGCATAAGAAGAGGCCCACTACTGTTCTAGGGAGAAATGTAATCCAATGTGGTGGGTTACATAGCAAACGTACTCTGATTTTTTTTTTTACGTCTAAGGTTACAGATGTAGCAGAGTTGAATATGTCAGATGCAGATTGTAATAGCGTGCATTCAACTGTCAAACCCCACAATGCAATATCTGACACTGCTTTCCCATAGCAAACTCAACTCTCCATATCTGATAAATCAAACTTGGCAACTTCTTGCAAACTCAAATCTGCTACATTTAATAAAATAATAACTGATACATCAAGTAACTCAGCAATATTGGTACTGGTAAAATGTATAAGAAGATGCCTACAAGTGTTCTAGGGAGAAATGTAATCCAATGTGGAGGGTTTCATAAAAAAAACATTTCATAGTAAACATACTCTGATTTATTTTACATCTAAGGTTACAGATGTAGCAGAGTTGAATGTGTCAGATGCAAATTGTAGATGCAAATTGTAATAGCGCGCATTCAAGTGTCAAACTCCACAATGCAATATCTGACACTACTTTCCCATCAACATCGGTACTGGAAGATGCCCACAGCTGCTCTAGGTAGAAGTATGACCCATTCTGGGGGGTTTCATAGCAAATAGTCTCTGATTTTTTTCTAGGGGTTACGATGTGGGAGGTGATTTTCAGTGCATATTTTGTGGAGTAAAATTGTAAATAGCGGCTTAGGTTTTATTAATCTCCACACTGCTTCATTACCCGTTTCCTATGTGCCCCCCTTTGCCCTTTTAAAGAGCCGGAAATTCTCCAAACTCCAAACTGCTAAAATTAATAAAGTAATCTTCATACATAGGTAACTCTGAATATTGGTAGGGTAAAATGCAAAGGGATGCCCAATGGCGTAGCACAGGGTCGCAGCGGTCGCCTTGCGACGGGGCCCCTGACCAAGGGGGCCCCGCGGGCCCAAGCTCGCCACCGCTGCATCGCTGGCTCACATAGACCCCGTACGCAGCGATTCCCACCTGTGGGGGTCGGGCGGCGATGAAGCAAAGCGGGGCATACACCGATACCGGCCCTTAGTACGTAAAAGGCCGGGGCGCGATGAGATAACTAATCGCGGGGGCTGCCTCCTCGGCCGCACAGTCGTCATAGGCTGTGCGGCTGAGGAGGCCCCCTGCGTGAGCCCCCCACCCCCGGAGCCCTCGGCCGCACAGCCTATGATGACTGTGCGGCCGAGGGGGCAGCCGCGCAATGGTGTCTCATCGCGCCGCGGCCTTCACTGTCTAGCGGCCGTTTCCCGGCCTGCAACGCGCTGGGGGCTTCGCGCTGGGCCCCGGGGGTTGGTAAGTTTGTGAAAAAATTAATTTTTTGTCCCCGTACAATTTATGCCTGTCCCACTTTTTACCTGCTGCCCCTTTCCTGCGCCCAAACCCCCTTTATCCGCGCCAATAAACCTCCTTTGTGTCCACACTTTCCTCTGTCCCCAACAAACCCGGGGGTCCACATTTACCGCCGTAACCCATTTACGTTTTATAAAAAGGGGACCCCCTTTAATTTTCTTTTTGTTCTAAATATTTGGGCGTTTGAAACTCCAATTTCAATTTGATTATCTAAAAATGATGGACAAGTAATATTTTAGGATTTAAATGGGTTTATTGGGCCTCCCAAAAAGGGCTTTAGTTTTGTTTTTTCAAATTTTAAAAGGCTGTTGCAAGCCCTTTTTTTGAAATAAAAAAGAATTGATTTAGGGGGCCCCAAATTTTTCATTACTGTCCTGTTGCCGCCCCCTAATTGTCAAAATATTCCCTTGTCTTCCCCTGTACCCCACTTGTGCCTGCAACACATATTTTACCGCTGTCCCACCTTATCCGCCCGCCCGAACCACTTCCTGCCGTCCCCTTTTACCCGTGCCCGTCCCATTTCCCGCCTGTACCCCCTATATACCTGCCCGCTGTTTCTTACATAAACCTGCCTGCCTGTCCCAACTATAACCTGCCCTTCCCCCTATATCCTGCTGTCCCATTTACCTGCCTGCCTCAATATAACCTGCCTGTACCACTCTTATCATGCCTGTACCATTATATACCTGCCTTTACCATCTTTTCTTCCTGTACCAATTTATGCCTGTACCTCATATATACCTGCCTCCTCACACTATTACCTGCCTGTACCACCTATATCCTGCCTAAACCCCCACTATATACCTGCCTGTACCCAATATACCCGCTGGCCTACTATATACCCCCTGTACCCCACTATATACCTGCCGTACCCACTAATACCGCCTGTACCTCACTAATCCCCCCCTGTACCTATTTTATATACCCGCCCGTGTCTCCTGTACCTATTTTTTATACCCGCCTGTGTCTGCCGTACTATCTATAACCT
Source organism: Phyllomedusa bahiana (assembly GCA_025379985.1). NCBI lineage: Eukaryota > Metazoa > Chordata > Amphibia > Anura > Hylidae > Phyllomedusa > Phyllomedusa bahiana. Next base: position 4,137 of record JAODAL010014809.1, on the reverse strand, counting down.
GCTTTTTCCTACTATTTACCTGCCCTTTCTTCTATATATCCTGCCCGTGGGGGGCTGACTATTTTATATCCTGCCTATGGGGACCTTAGTGGTAGGGGGCCCAAGTGAGGTTTTGCACCGGGCCCCTGAGTCTTTTTAGCTACGCCCTGGAATGCCCATTGTTCTAGGGAGAAAAATCCAAACAAAAATTTTTGCAAACATACTGTAATTTTTTTTTACTTGTAAGGTTACAGATGTAGCAGAGTTGAATGTGTCAGATGCAACTTGTAATAGCGTGCATTTAAATGTCAACTCCAAATGCAACATCTGACACTGCTTTCCCATAGCAAACTCTCCATATGTGAGAAATCAAACTTGGAAACTTCTTGCAAACTCGTATAAACTACAATTGATAGAATAAACTCCGATATGTTAGTGAACTCAGCAACATCAGCTCTGGAAGATGCCCACAGCTGTTTTAGGTAAACATATAACCCATACTAGGGTGTTTTATAGAAAATATACCCTGATTAATACATCTAAGATTACTGATGTAGCAGAGCTGACTGTGTCAGATGCAAATTGTAATAGCGCGCATTTAAGTGTCAAAATCCACAATGTAAATTGCACTGCTTTCCCCTAGGGAAAATTCCATATGTGATAAATCAAACTTGGCAACTTCTTGCAAACTTGTATCAATTGCAACACGTATAATTGATAGAATAAACTCTGATAGAAAAGAATCAGCAACATCGTAATGGAAAATGCCCGAAAACTGCTCTAGGTAAAGTATGTTCCTTCTGGGGGGGGTTTTTATACAAATTTCTTATAAATCGAGTTTGACAACTTGCAAACTCGTCTTGCCTACAACTGACAACTGAAAGCTGCATTGCAAGATGCCCACAGCAGTTTTGGGTAGAAATATAACCCGTACTAGGAGGTTTAATAGAAAATATACCCTGATTAATACATCTAAGGGTAAAGATGTAGCAGAGCTGAATGCGTCAGCTGCCTTATTTGTGGATGCAAATGGTAGTAGAATGCAGTCAAGTGTTATAAAACCTCCACACTGCTACATCTGACACTATAGTAAACTAATTGTCCATATCTGAAAAATCAGGCCCGGCAACTCGCTGCATCCTCTTATCTACTACAATTGATAAATAAGCTCTGATACAATAGATAACTCAGCAACATCAGCACTGGGAAGCTGCGCCGGAATATGCCCACAGTTGTTCTAGCTTAAATATAACCCATTCTTAGGGGTTTTATAGCAAACAAAAACCCGATTTTACAATATGGTAACCGGGAAAAGTGCAGGCTGGTGCGTCAGCTGCCTTTTTTGTGGGCCCCATTTTCATTTGCGTGCATTAAATTATAGAAGCTCCCACGCTTATTGACGCTTTTTTTTTATAGCAAACTTATCTGTCCATCTCTGATAAATCAAGCCTGGCAACGCCTTGCAAACTCGTATCTGCTACAACTGATAAAATAAGATCTGATACATTAGTTCATTCAGCAACATTGGTAAATTGAGCTCTGCTGCATCTCACAAGCTACGCCGTATGTAATGCAAATCTGAAAAACTACTAAAGTTTTAACCACAAAATGAAAAAAACTAAAACCGCACCAAAACGGGCCCCATTCCTATAAAGGGATAAAATAGGCTTTAACCCAAAGTTCAACTCGGCAACATCAATAGACTGAGCTCTGCTGCATATGACAAGCTATGTTGTATCTGCTGAAAGTCTGTACACCACTCAGCTCTGATACCCATGACAAAACCCCAAAAATTTCCTTTCACTGGGGGGCATTATCATGAAAAAAAAAATATGGAAGCCCTTGGGCCCACAAAAGTTATCTCCAAAGTAAACAGAGATGTTTTGGTTTTTTAGTCAACTTTTGGGTTGGCTCAGCTACAACCCCAACAAATGTCCCGACCGGGTGCCCCCCCCAGAGGTGACCAGTTTTCCCATTGGGTGACCACTTTTTGGATTGGGGTTTGGGCACCTTTTAAGTACAAGCCCTAGGAGGGGGCGTATGTAGCTGAGCCCACAGCAGGTGATACAGTATAGGTCAGTGCTTTCTTTGATACATCCCCCAAACAACCTTTTTACCTAATCCAGAATTTCTCAGTATAGACGCGATATTTATTTTTCTGCTCCTTTGATGCCAGGCAGCCAAAACCCTTTAAAAGCCCCTTTTTTAGTTATTGGGTTTTGAAGGGCACAGGGTGGCGCCCCCCAGAAACTTTGTCCACTCTTGTTAGTAAATTGGGGCCCCTTTTCCGGGGGCTTTACCACTGATTTTATAGACCAGATTTCCTTTTTGGGGCAAAAAGGGCCCCCACAAATGCGGGGAATTTCCCGGTTTTTCACAACAGGATGTGTGGACTGGTTATGGGACAAGAGGGGAAAGATATGGGACCGGAGGGGAATTTACTCTGCTTTGAATTAGAAATTTAAAACTGAAAAAACCAAAAATAGTAATCCTATTAACCTTTTATAAACCTCCCCGAGCCCCACTCACTATTCTGCTGGGGCTGTCCCGTAAAATACATTACCCTTTTCCCGTACTGAAACCTGGGGTTTCATCCTGTATTATTTTTTTTTCCCGAGCTGCACTCAATATTCTTTTGGTGCAGTTTACTGGGTAAAATACTTTTAATTTTTCCCGTAGATCCGAGTTACATCCTTATTATCCTCCAGAGCTGCGCTCACTATTCTGTTTGGTGCAGTCACTGGGGGACATAATTACTTATCCTGAGTTACATCCGTATTATTAAAAACCCAGAGCGGGCCACTAAATATTCTGCTGGTGAAGGCACTTTTACTTTCATTACTTTTGTTAAGGGACCTTTTTTCCCTTTCCTTTTAAATTAACCCCAAGTTTTCCCTTTTCACAAATTTCTGTGGTGCAGTCACTGTGAACTTTACATTATTTTAACCCTGTACGATCCTGGGGTTAAATTTTTGTTTTAAATCCTCCAGAGCTGACTCACTATTCTGCTGGTGCATTTCACTTTAACATACATTACTTACCCTTTGTACGGTTTCCTGGGGTTTACTTTCCTGTATTATACCCCCAGAGCTCCCACTCACTATTCTGCGGGTTTGCAGTCACTGTGTAATAAAATTTTATTATCCTGTAGGGAAACCCGGGTTTACTTTCCTTGTATTACCTCCCAAGAAGCACCCCCATTATTCTGCTGGTGCATTCCTGTTTTTAAAATACATTACTTTTTTTTTTTGGAAGAGCTGGGGACGCCAGCACGGGGGGAAAATAAAAATTACTAGAAGCAGCAGCATGGGGGGGCAATTTTTAGAGAAAGCACTGAGCGATGTGGGTGAACAAAAACAGATGTCCATGTTTTTTGGTGTGGTCTCCCCTCCCTTGTTTTTTACCCAGCCACCCCTCCCTCCTCCATAGACAGCTATGGGCAGCTGTAACCTGATCTCTCAGTCAGCTCATTGTCCTGTAAACACGAATTAGATTTTAGCAGTTTTTAAAAATTTAATGATGAGTTTGGGAAAGGGGGGAAAAAGCCAAGGGCCGTAAGTAAAGGGAACCAAGCAAAAAATTTTTTTTTTTTTTTTGAAAAAATTTATATTACAAAAGGGGAATTTTTTTAAAAGATATTTTGTAATATGTTTAATATTTGCTTATTTTACTGATTTAAGCAAAGTTTGTTACCAGTTTTGGATAGAAAAAGATTATTTTAATTCATTGACGGCAATCGGGGATCTTAAAATGAGAAGAAATTGAAACATACTATGTTAGAATGAAGCAGTGATTCAGCTTTAATAACAAAAAATAATCCCTTTAAGGGCTAATTATAAAAGTGTTAGAGGGGAAAAAAAGTCTAAAAGGTCGCTCCCCGCGGTTCCCGGGGCTTGCTGACGGGGAGCTGCTGGCAGGTTTGGGAAAAGGGGCGGTGTGAAGTGGGGGGTTAAAAGGAATGCCCGGGGTGACCCCTGGGCTGAAAGGGACAGAGGCTTTCAAACCCCGGGGATTGAGGGGGCAGATTAGCGAGGGCTGAGGCGGGCAGGGATCGGGGGAGTTGCGGGTGTTTGTGCTGTAGTTCCAGGGATTTTAGGAACTGCAGGGCAGGGGCTGGGGGTTTTGGCAGAGAAAATTTTAATATTTTTCCCCAGGCAA
>JAODAL010014808.1:0-86132 GCA_025379985.1 Phyllomedusa bahiana | reverse complement strand
ATGTCCAAAAAAGAAACAGAGGACTGGAACCATTCAAAAGTAAAAGATAAATTCATATAATTACATCACATATTTGATATTTTTCCAGTACCTTAATTTTTTGTCCTACTGGGGAGCAGAGGGGGTCAGTTTTTTGTGTTGGACACCCGAAAAGTGATGGACAGCCCACCCAATAAAATATAAGAGGTGTCATAGGTTGTAAGCCAACATGGTACACCACACATATGTGTATAAATGGCACCCTTTGTATCGCCTTATCTATATGCACTTATAATACAAGAAACCACCCCCCTCTTATATAGAAAGCGTGTTAGTGGTTTTCTAATTGGTATTTTTGCATTTGTGTAGTATCCCCATGTATTATACTGTGGTTTTTGCATACTGGTGTGAACTAGTACCTACTTAAGGTGCAGTTTTTTATCATTCAGTTGTTCCTCTACTGGAGGAGTTTGTGAGCTTTTGCTCATTAGTTATCTGCTGTTATATATAGGTTATATCTTTCCCATGTAGCACAGGATTCTGCAGGATTCATTCCTTAGTCCAGCCATTGAGCTGTAAGTATGGCCTTGCGGTTGTGTTTTTAAGTAAATAATGTCCCATTTTTCTGTGATTTTTCCGTAATCTATATAACCCTCAACATCATTGAGGGGATAGAGGATCAACTGCATAAACAAATGGAGCGGGCAGCACCGGCGGGTATAGTGGTAATAATGGGTGACTTCAATTACCACGATATTGACTGGTGTCATGGTTCTGGTTCAACTGCAAAGGAGAGGAAGTTCCACAGCCTGTTACAGAATAATTTTATGGGGCAGGTTGTGGAAAATCCCACTAGAAGTGATGTTTGTTGGATCTTATAATTTCTATCAAAGCGGAACTTGTTAGTGCTGTTATTGTTTCTGAAAATCTCGGTATCAGCGACCACAATATAATTATTTTTAGCCTAAACTGGGAAAAACAAACACAGAGCAGGAGGGCAAAAACATTTAATTTTAAAAAGGCCAATTTCGCCTTATTGAGGGCCTCACTATAGGACATAGACTGGGAGCAGCTATTTTCAAACAGTTACGTAGAAGACAAATGGGAGAGCTTAAAGAGAACCTGTCACATAGTTTTTGCCCCCCTGGCTGAGGACAAAAAAAGCTAGTGTCAGACATGCTGTTTCCAGCGTTGTGTCCCTTATTCTGTAAGATGCTGTAGTTTTTGTGTATTTAATGCTCAAATCTGCAGTTTTCAGTCAGAAGAGTCATTCGAAGAGTCCTTCAGAGTGTCAGTTTTTTTCAAACCCGGCCAATCGGAGGCTAGCCCCGCCCACCTCAACTGACAAACCTATTGCTTTGAACAGGTAGAAACATGTGAATAACTGTCAGTGCGCAGAGCTAGCCTTTAGTGGGTGGAGCTAACACCTGCTAATGATTAAGATTTGAGGGGGAAAATGCTCTAAAACTGCTGCATCTTACAGAATAATGGACACAGCGCTGGGAACAGCAGGTCTGACACTAGCTTGTGCTGTCCTCAGCAAGGGGGGCACAACCTATGTGGCAGGTTCCCTTTAAATATACTCTGGGGAAATTTTTAGCAAAATGTAATCCTACAGGAAACAGGTATAGGTGATTAAAATTAAATCCAACATGACTTATACCTTTAGTTAAAAGGGCAATAAATATTTAAAAAGGGCATTTTAAGTCAGAGGGATCAGCATTAAGATAAGTCAGAGTGATCAGCATTAGCCTTTAAGATTTATCAAGAACTTAATAAAATTTGTACAAAAGTGATCAAATCAGCTAAAATACAAAATGAAAGGCCAAGGACAGCAAGGCAAACCCCAAGAAATTCTTTAAACATATTAATGAGAGAAAGCCAAAGTCAGAGCATGTAGGACCCTTAAATAACAGGGATTAAGAGCTGGTCATTGGGGATCAGCAGAAGGCAGAGCTGCTAAATAGGTTCTTCTGCTCTGTATACATGTAAATAGCTTTAAGGTAGTGTAGATTGCACCAGAATTTATGAACCTGTTCTTCTGCTCTTCATACATACAAGCACATTGTAGTGCCAATACGACAAGTCTGGCTCAGGCTGGTCTGACTATTCTAACTGTTCTGTGCTAAAGTTTGTCATCAAAGAATAATAAATGTGTTTAATACTATGAATGTGGTGCGACGCCCCCCAGAATGCCCCAAATTTTTGACGCATTAAAAAGTGTAGTTCCTGCGCTTATCGCGCTAAAGTTTGGAATATGACTGTTCATACATTTATAGAACAGGTCTACTAAAGCTTTTTGATGCCAGATAACTGGCACAGCCCCATTCTTACATGTCACCCATAATGTAATTAGACTTTGCAAAGACGTGTGACACTGTTCTTCATAAGCATCTATCCAGAAGATTAAAGTCTATTGGGTTAGAAATAACAGTGTGTAATTGGATTAAAAGCTGACTATCGGATCGTACTCAGAGAATGGTGGTAAATGATTTTACTGTGAGTGGCCCCGGTTATGATTGGTGTGCCCCCAAGGTTCAGTTCTGGGTCTTCTTTTATTCAGTGTATTTATTAATGACATACAGATGTAGCAGAACTAAAAAGAACAGATAATGTGCCATGATATCAAGGCAAAGAGTGTTATCTCTACTTTCTCAATGCTTTTCAATGGCCTTTGAGAGCAGATAAGACAAAAAGTCGTGATATCACGGTCAAGTGAGACATCTGTAGTGGAGGGTATTAATATCATTGTTTCTATTTTTGCAGATGACACCAAGCTATGTAGTGTAGTGCAATCACAGAGTGTTTGGAATTTCACTTGGAAAATAAGGTTCATTGTGAATAAATGTAAAGTTTTTCATCTCTGTATCAATAATCTGCAAGCATCATATGTCCTAGCGGGAAAAAAAACTGGGAGAATCGCTTGTTGAGAAGGATCTGGGCGTCCTTGTAGATCGTAGACAGAACAGCATGCAATGTCAATCAGCAGCTGGCGAGACATGATTAATTTATATAAATATTTAAATGGCCCCTACACAAAGTATGGGGAAAAACTATTTCATGTAAAGCTAACTCAAAAGACAAGTCTGGAGAAAAAAGGATTCAATCTCCAGAGGAGCAAAGCCCTCTTACTATGAGAACTGTACATCTGTGGAATAGCCGCCTGAGGAGCTGGTCACAGCAGGAACAGTTGCAAATTTCAAGAAAGGCTTAGATAACTACCTGCAACTAAAAAATATTAAAGCCCATGTAGACAAATAAAATGCTAGATTCAATCTGATGGCAATTTTGGGAACAGAAATTAAATATTCATTTAGGGTAGATTGGTTCTCTCCTTATAGTCTTCATCAGTAGGCGAAACTAAGCTTAAAAATTTCCTAACCCACTCTTTTCATTCACCTCTATCCCCACCTTTAGTTGAACTTGAAGGACATATGTCTTTTTTCAACTGTACTAACTATGTAACCAACTATGTAACATTTATCCACATTGAACCTCATTTGCCAAGTGGATGCCCAAACTTTCAATGTGTCCAGGTTTGCTTGCAATTAATGAACATCTTCAATAGATTGCACTACACTACATAGCTTGGTGTCATCTGCAAAAATAGAAGCAGTGCTATTAATACTCTCCCCTATATCATTAATAAATACATTGAACAAAAGCAGACCCAATACCACCACTCTCTGAGTATGATCCAATAGCAAGTTTTGCATTTGATTACACGCTGTTATTTCTAATCCTATAGACTTTAATTTATCTAATAGATGCTTATAAAGGACAGTGTCAAATGCCTTTGCAAAGTCTAAAAACACTATATCCACTGCTGCCCCACTATCCAGACTTCTACTGACTTCTTCATAAAAGCAGATCAGGTTGGTCTGACAACTTCTGTCCTCAGTAAAACCATGCTGGCAATCACTTATAATATTATATTCAGCCATATAGAGGCTTTTTAGAAGATGGGAACCACATTTGCCTTGCGCCAGTCTCCTGGCACTATACCAGTTACCAGAGAAACTCTAAATATCATGTACAGAAATAACTAAGCTGAGCTCTTAAAGAACCCTTGGGTGTATGCCATCTGAACCGAGAGCCTTATTCACATTCAGTTTATTTAACTTAGCTTGGACCATTACTGCATTTTGTATTTTAGCTGATTTGATCGCCTTTTTACAGATTTTACTAAGATTTGACTGATTATACTAATGCTGACCCCTTTGACTTATATTTTTAAATGCCCTTCTTTATTATTTCTTTCCCTTTTAACAGCAGGTGGAAGCCATGTTGGATTTAATTTTAATCACCTACCCTGTAATTCTTAATGAGTCCACTGCACCTTTCCATAGGTATTTTGGCACACTCCTTATGAGCAAACTGCTCCAGCTGTTTCAAGTGTGAAGGTGCCTTCTCCAGACTGCAGATTTCAGCTTCTTCCACAGATATTCAATAGGATTTCTATCAGGGCTCATAGAAGCCACTTTAGAATATTGACGTCTGGCTGGATGTTTTAGCTGTGTGTTTAGAGTTATTATCCTGTTGGAGGACCAATGACCTGTGACTGAGACCAAGCTTTTGAACCCTGGACAGCACATTTTGCTCCAAAATGCCTTGATAGTCTTGAGATTTCATTTTACCCTGCACAGATTTAGGACACTCTGTGACAGATGCCGCAATGTAGCCCCAAAACATAACTAAGCCTCCTCCATACTTCACAGCAGGTACAATGTTTTTTCTTTGCACGGCTATTTTTTCCATCTGTCAACATAGAACTGATGTGACTTGCCAAAAAGCTCTGGTTTTGTCTCATCTGTCCAAACACCATTATTCCAGAAGCTTTTTGGCTTGCCAATATGCATTTTGTCAAATTCCAGTCTCAATTATTTTTTTTAATTGCTTTCTACAGTGGGTTCCTCCTTTCTTTTCCATTAAGTCCATCTAATGGTATAATCTGACATATGTACCTTGACTAGTGGTGAGCGATTATTATCAACAAAGTTGAAATCGGCACAGTTTTTATGTTGATTGAATTTTTTAGATCATGCGATAATTTAGGTTAAAATCTGTGCATCATCTATTAAGATCGCGCCATTTTCGGCGCTTCCTGTCATTTTGGCGGCCAGCAAATCAGCTTACAGAATAGAGCAGGGTGAGATGTGTGTGCGACGTCATGACTGGGATGTGTATGGTTGCGATTGGCTGGAAAAATCACATGACCTTGTTTTACATAAAACAGCGTTTCCTGTTCAGCCTCAGTGTCTCTCAGCGTCTCAGAGCAGAAGGACGTGCGCTCTGCCTGTGTCCAAACAGCTCAGCGAAATTATTCTATTTCTTCACAGAGAAACCTCTACTATTAGCTGTGATCCTTACAATTTAGTTAGATTAGAGATTGGAAGATTTTATGTAGTTAGGTAGAGATTTTACAGGAGCATCTACCGCTGTAAAGTCACAGGGGGGAGGAGCGGGGGGAGGAGGGGGGGCCCGCGGGCAAACACAGATAAGCTCTATAAAGAATACTGAATAAAGTTCACAAAGACTTAGTGTAGACATTGCACTGCAGTAGCTTTATTATTAACAGTTTTCTATTGAAATATTTCCTGGATATTGGGCAGCCTGAACTTACAGGATACACATCTTTTCTAGTAACTGCAGGTCTCTTTGTTAGGTGCAAAACTCCACTTTTATTATCAGTATACATTTCAGATAGGTATTCATTTTCAATTTTGCCCATTTCAACTTTGTTGATATATCCACCTTGCACTTAAATTTGAATCCAGCAATTTTATAGTCACCACAGGTGAATTGAAAGGTGCCAAAAATACCTTGTATTATACGAATACATAACAGATACGTGTTTTTTTTACTTTGGAGCACTACAGCTTTGTTCATTGAGGCAGCTTGCACTTAAATCTGAATCCAGCAATTTTATAGTCACCACAGGTGAATTGAAAGGTGCCAAAAATATCTTGTATTATACGAATACATAACAGATACGTGTTTTTTGACTTTGGCACACTACAGCATTGTTCATTGACGCAGCTTGCACTTAAATTTGAATACAGCAATTTTATAGTCACCACAGGTGAATTGATAGGTGCCAAAAATACCTTGTATTATCCGAATACATTTCAGATACGTGTTTTTTCACTTTGGCGCAGGCCAGCTTTGTTGATAGATCTACTTTGCAGTTAAATTTGAATCCAGCAATTTTGTAGTCACCACAAGTGAATTGATAGGTGCCAGAAATACCTTTTATTATCCGAATACATTTCAGATACGTGTTTTTTCACTTTGGAGCAGGCCAGCTTTGTTGATAGATCTACTTTGCAGTTAAATTTGAATCCAGCAATTTTTTAGTCACCATAGGTGAATTGATAGGTGCCAAAATACCTTTTATTATCCGAATACATTTCAGATACGTGTTTTTTCACTTTGGCGCAGGCCAGCTTTGTTGATAGATCTACTTTGCAGTTAAATTTGAATCCAGCAATTTTATAGTCACCACAGGTGAATTGATAGGTGCCAAAAATACCTTGTATTATCCGAATACATTTCAGATATGTGTTTTTTCACTTTGTCACATGCCAGCTTTGTTGATAGATCTACTTTGCAGTTAAATTTGAATACAGCAATTTTATAGTCACCACAGGTGAATTGATAGGTGCCAAAAATACCTTGTATTATCCTAATACATTTCAGATACGTGTTTTTTCACTTTGGCGCAGGCCAGCTTTGTTGATAGATCTACTTTGCAGTTATATTTGAATAAAGCAATTTTGTTTTGATTTGATGGATTTGAGAATAGCTGTGATTTGCCGTCTTTTAATAAGAGACTTTCCAAAACTCTTCCATACCTTCTCAAATTTTTATATTTCTGAACATGGAGCGAAATTCAGGTGGTAAGCGAGAAAAGAGGGGAGGTAGGACATGGAGGTAGAGGTAGGAGAGAAGGTGCTCCTTCCAGTGCTGGCGACAACACGCATGCCAGCGGATCGTCAGTTGCAGGACCGTCGGGCCTGTCATCGCTGGGTCAGGGCCCTGTGAATCTCAGTAACGAACAGCGTTGCCAATCTGTCCTTAAGTGGTTAATGCAACCTGTATCCAGCAGTCTTACCTCCTCGTCCTCCCAGTCACAGCCACAAATGTCATCAGCATCACCAGCATCCGTCCAACATGAAGCAGCCCAAATGTCAACTCGTGTACCCACCACTGTGGATAATCCATTTTCTGAAGACCTCTTTGATGACAAAATGCGGTTGGGGTCAGAGGCATGTTAAAAGATCAAGAGGCCAAAGAGGATGATTTTCTCTGCTCTGACGCCCAGTTACTGATGCCATCAGAGGAGGAGAAGGAAGCCGGTCAATCTGCAAAAATCCCGGGCGGTCGGCAACGCCTTGCAGTCCCTCTTGCTTGTAGCCCGCAGCTCCTGGATGCAGAATGTCAGGACGACCAAGTCACCTGTGTTGATGATGATGATGACGACATTGCGGATCCAACGTGGTCTTTTCAGCAGAATTTGCTTGTGAGCGCTTCATCACTGGACGAGGAGGAAGACGATGGGGTAGTGTCAGTACGGGTTCCGCCTCAAAAAGGGAGAGGGCGGTCGCAGAAGTCCGCTGATGATTCCGCCAGCCACGGTCAGCGCAAACCCCGCTCCTCGCTTATCGCCGTCAAAAAGGTCCAGGACCTCTCAAGCCTGGGCCTTCTTTGAGCAAGCCTCTGATTCACCCAGCGATGTCATATGCCGCCTATGCCGTAAACGCATAAGTAGAGGCAAGAACCTTAGGTGGTTAACCACCACCAACATGTCTAGTCACATGCAGCGAATGCATGAGTTGAAATGGAGGCAACACTTGGCCAAAAAAGGCCAGACTGACGCCGGGCCTCCAACCACTGTCACACCCTCTGTCTCTGCCTCCTCCTCCTCCGCCACCACCAAGCGTTCCTCAGCTGCCCATGTCTCTCAGAGTCATGATCAGGGATCAGCCTCCGCTTCAGCCTCCACCGTCGCCCGAGTACCACCAGCACCACCAGAGACCCATCCTACCCCTTCTCCTTCCGCCAGTTTGACGACCTGCACGCCGTACAGCGGCCAGTCTAGCAGCCAGCCTTCTGTCTTCCAGGTTTGGGAGCAGAAGAAACACTTTAACCCAAACCATCCCAAAGCCAAAAGCCTGAATGTCGGCATTGCCAGGCTTTTGGCCTTGGAAATGTTGCCTTTCCGTCTGGTGGACACAGATGGGTTCCGCCACGTCATGGCCCTTGCCTGCCCCCAATACCAGATGCTGAGCAGGCATTTCTTTGCCAGAAAAGCCGTCCCTGCCCTGGCCAGCCACGTGTCATCTAAAATTTCAAGCGCGTTGTCTGCATCTGTGTCCGGAAAAGTCCATCTCACCACCAACACATGGACTAGTAAGCACGGCCAAGGCCGCTATATCTCTGTGACAGCTCACTGGGTGAGCTGGGTGGATGTCTCTGGGGGGTGGCGGTGGCTCTCAGGCTCGGCGCGCGCTCTTCAAAACCACAGGGATGGTGCAGGGTTCTTTCCCCCAAGGTCCTCTGGTGGCATCACGTGCCCAGAGAAACCAGGCCGTGTTGAAATTAATCTGTCTTGGAGACCGTCCACACACAGGTCAGGAGCTGTGGATGGCTCTCTGCAACGAGACCGAGCGCTGGCTGGGTGCCAAGAACCTTGTGCCAGGCAAGGTGGTGTGCGATAACGGGCGAAATCTGCTGGCCGCCCTTAAGATCGGTAGACTGGAGCACATCCCTTGCCTGGCACATGTCATGAACCTTGTCGTCCAGAAATTTCTAAAGAGCTACCCGGGTCTGGACTGCCTGCTGAGGAAGGCTCGAAGTCTAAGTTCGCACTTCCGCCGTTCGCACCCTGCTTCGTCCCGCCTGGCTGCGTTGCAGCGTCAGCTCGGCCTCCACTGTCAACCGTCTCATTGTTGACGTGGCAACACGCTGGAATTCCACCCTCCAAATGCTCCAGCGATTGTGGGAGCAGCGCAATGCCGTTACGCAGTACGAAGTGACACATGGCCTGACAAGCAGCGGTGCGGACCTCGGGGTGTTGAGCCACCGAGAGTGGAGGCAGGTGATAGAGCTCTGCACGATCCTTGCCAGTTTTGAAGAAGCCACCAAAATGGTCAGTGCGGACAATGCCCTTGTCAGCATGAGCATTGTGGTGATCTTATTTCTGGAACGATCGTTGGACACTCTGAAACAACAGGTCCCGCCAGCGACGGAGGAGGAGACGGACACAGATGCGGACACGGAGCCTTTCTCTCCGTCAAATCCACAAGGCCCGACAGTTTCACAATTTCATCGGTCTTCATTAGGCAGTGGTTCGGGGTCCAGAGCTAGTGCAAGGTGGCGCATCAGCTCTCAGGGTGCATCATCTCAGGCAAGTCAGGGCTGTGTTGAAGCTGTGCCGGAGGCAGCGGAGGAGGAGGAGGTATTCCTAGACACCGACGTTACCGACGTCCCTGCCTTGGAAAGAGGTTGGTGCAAATTTGAGGCGGAGGAGGAAGATGAGGAAGATCAGTTTGCTAGTGCCCCTCGACCCAGAGGCTTGGGAAATCAAGGCTCCATCTCTCACATGAGTGCTTGGATGCTCCATTTCCTCCAACATGATCCTCGCATTAAGGCCATCAAAATGAACAACAGTTATTGGGTGGCCACCCTCCTGGATCCCCGGTACAAAACAAAAATCAGCACTTTCCTTCCACCCACCCAAATAGAGAGTAAAATGCAGGAAATGGAGACCTTGCTGATTGATCAACTGGAGACATCTGTTGCGTCTGCTTCACGTTCCCCAAATGTCACGGTGAAACAACATCAGCGACGTGACAGCAGTAGAGTGCCAAGTAGGCATAGCGGCAGCAGCAGCAGGCAAGGTGGCAGAAGCCTAATGGGTGACCTCTGGCAATCTTTATTTACCACCTCACCAACGCATGCAATGCAGGGCACACATCCAACACACAGAGATCAGCTTAAGATCATGGTGCACGACTATCTGCGTCTCAACACCGATGTTTTTGCATGTGTTCCGGACCCAATAGACTTCTGGGTATCCAAAATGGACGAATGGCCCGAGCTGGCTCGTCACGCCATAGAGGTGTTGTCCTGCCCAGCAGCCAGCGTCATATCTGAGCGGACCTTCAGCACAGCTGGAGGTGTCATTACAGACAAACGCATCCGGCTTTCCACAGATAATGTGGATCGTTTGACTTTCATCAAGATGAATCAGGCATGGATCTCTGATGATGTTGTGGCCCCAATTGCCGAGGTCACTGATTAGTTGCCGGTCTACTTCACATTCCTTTTCAAACAGAAATGGTCCTCTTGAAAACTTTTTTTTAAAATGATCATTTCTTACTGCAATTTTTATTCTCTTTTCCTCTTTTATTCTCTTTTCCCAACAGTTCATTTTGCTGGTTTTGCTGTGAGGAGACTGTAAAAGACAGCAAGGTTTCATGACAACACCGTATTCCATTTACTCACTTTATCTTAAGAAGTTTTCGCATTGTCAATGGTTTTGAGGTCATGTTGCTGTGAGATACAGCTATAATTATGGTCCTTTGGAACAGAAATGTGGCTTCTAAGTGGCATTTCTCCCTCACAATTTTTAACAGTGGCTGAGAAGTCATATTTATAATTTTTTGGGGTCATGTAGCTGTGAGATACAGCAATAATCATGGTCCTTTGGAACAGAAATGTGGCTTCTAAGTGGCATTTCTCCCTCACAATTTTTAACAGTGGCTGAGAAGTCATTTTTATAATTTTTTGGGTCATGCTGCTTTGAAATGCAGCAATACTACAGGTCCTATTATAAAAAAAATGTTGTTTCTAACAGACATTTGTTCTTCACAATTGACCAAAGTGGCTCAAGGGTCATGCTTTGAATTTTTGGGGGCATTTTGCTTTGAAATGCAGCAATACTACAGGTCCTATTCTAAAAAATGTTGTTTCTAATAGACATTTGTTCTTCACAATTGTCAAAAGTGGCTCATGGGTCATGTTTTGAATTTTTGGGGGCATTTTGCTGTGACATGCAGCTATACTACAGGTCCTATTCTAAAAAATGTTGTTTCTAACAGACATTTGTTCTTCACAATTGTCCAAAGTGGCTCAAGGGTCATGCTTTGAATTTTTGGGGGCATTTTGCTGTGACATGCAGCTATACTACAGGTCCTATTATAAAAAATGTTGTTTCTAACAGACATTTGTTCTTCACAATTGTCAAGAGTGGCTCAAGGGTGATGGTGCTGTCAGAAACAGGAATAGGTAGGACACTGTTAATGGACACATATTGCAAAATGACTTGTTTTTGCAAGATCTTTAACATAGCTATCAATCCCTGTATTGAGACAACCCATTTAATACAATGAAAAAAAGAGAAACAAAGACATGGTGGGATTCCATCCTATTTTAAAAATGTGTTTTCTAGAATTAAACTACTAAAAAACTTGCATGTACAAAATAGCTGGTAAAAAAATTCCCCTGAATTGTACAAGGGAGGTACAGGAAAACTTGACCAGATGTAGGTTATTCAGAGGACATGGAGTATGGAGCACGGACAGAGAACAAAGTACAGAGACAATTTCCTCCAGCACGTTGAGTAAAATGAGAAAAAGAATGCCAAGCAAAAGGGCACCTGGGTGTAACAGGAGCGTTAACCACCAGTATTTCCAAGTGAAGCTCAATTGGTCCGCACTCATACGGAGGGGCAAGCGCTACCCAGGTCTTGACTGTGTACTGAGGAAGGCTGGAGTTCTCACACTTCCGCTTCCGCACTCTGCTTCAGCACGACAGTTTTTGTTGCTGCGTCATCAGGGCATTTTAACCTGCGTGTTAATAGATGACGGACGCCAGCCTGGGCTCTCACCGCACCCACTGTAACTCCGGCCCTGGGTCATGCTGTGGCACAGGACAGTTCTAGTCAATGTCCAGTTCAACTAAAATGGTGGTTGAAAGACTCCTTTTTCCGGCACTTTGTAATCTGGGGGTCAGACAGGTTTAATGGTCATACTGTGGCCCAGGACAGGGACAGTATATGTCCAGTTCAACTAAAATGGTGGTTGAAAGACTCCTTTTTCTGGCACTTTTTAAACTGTGGGTCAGACAGGTTTAATGGTCATTCTGCGGTACAGGACAGATATAGTTAGTGTCCAGTTCAACTAAAATGGTGGTTGAAAGACTCCTTTTTGCGGCACTTTTTAAATCTGGGGGTCATGCAGGTTTGGGGCTCATGCTGTGTTCCAGGACAGGGATATTCAATGTCCAGTTCAAGTAACATGATGGTTCAAATCATACTGCCTTCTGGCACTTTTTAATTTGTGGGTGATACAGGTTTAAGGGTCATGCTGTGGTACAAGACAGGGATAGTGAATGGTCTGTGACTTTTTTTCTGTGACTTTTATAACCTAAGTGTGTTGCCTAAGATGTAGCACGTATCCATTTGACTGTTGTGGATGTTAATTTCAGCTTCTCCAGCCTTGTTTGGGTGTAATAATGAAGGTGTTGTTGCTCTCCCATAGACTTTAATGGTACTCGCTCATAATCGATGCTCACTATCGAAAAACCTTATCGATAGCGGCCGACTATCGACTATCGCTCGATTTCGATAGCCAACGCAATCGCTCAACACTACTCCTCAGCATGCTCCGTGCTAATGGCATCCAGGACACTGCTCTCTCTTGGTTCTCTTCCTACCTCTCGGACCGCTCCTTCAGTGTCTCATATGCAGGTTCTACTTCTTCTCCTCTCCCTCTTGCTGTTGGTGTCCCTCAGGGGTCGGTTCTTGGTCCACGCCTCTTCTCAATCTATACAGCCCCCATTGGCCAAACCATCAGCAGATTCGGCTTCCAGTACCATCTCTATGCTGATGACACCAAATTATAAACCTCTTCCCGAGACCTCACTCCCGCCCTGCTACAAAACACCAGGGACTGTCTGTTCGCTGTCTCTGACATCATGTCCTCTCTCTATCTCCAACTAAACCTCACTAAAACTGAACTTCTTTTTTCCCCCCATCTACTAACCAACCCCATCTGCTATGTCTCTCTCAGTGTGTGGCATCACTATAACACCTAGGCAACAGGCCCACTGTCTGGGGGTTATACTAGACTGATCTATAATTCACCCCATATATCCAATCCCTTGCCCACTCCTGTCACCTGCACCTCAAGAACATCTCCAGAATCCGTCCTTTTCTCACTGTGGAAACAACTCAAACTCTCATTGTTGCTCTTATTCATTCTCGTCTTGACTACTGTAAATACCTGCTTATCGGTCTCCCTCTCTGTAAACTCTCCCCTCTCCAATATGTCCTGAATGCAGCAGCCAGGCTTGTCTTTCTCTCCAGCCGCAATACTGATGCCTCTACCCTGTTTCACTCGCTGCACTGGTTTCCCATCTAGTACAGAATACAGCATAAACTAATTACTTTCACCCAAGAAGCTCTCCACAGTGTTGCTCCTCCATACATCTGCTCCCTCATCTCTGTCTACCACCCTGCCCGCTCTCTCCGCTCAGCTACGGACATCAAACTACAGACCACAATCATCCGAACCTCCCATGCCCGTCTTCAAGATTTTGCACGTGCTGCACCCATTCTCTGGAACATCCTACCACGTACCATCAGGCACAATCCCAGCCTTCGCAGTTTTAAGAGTGTCCTGAAAATACATCTTCTCAGGCAGGCCTACCATGATCCCTAATTGCTAGCCCCCACCTTCTATCACACACATTTCTGTCACTCCCTACACTAGAAGACCCACAGGCACTTATCTGTATATAGATGTACTGTCATGGTGGCAGGTTCACCCAATTTTTATGTAAACCTCCCCATACTTATAAAACATGGCTGGGCCATTGTAAATTTAGCACTTCTCCCCCTTTGTCTCCCCCAGGCACCCTCATAGATTGTAAGCTCTTGCGAGCAGGGCCCTCACACCTTGTGTCTCACCTGTAAGTAGCTTTCATTTTGTAATGTCTGTCTGCTGTCTGTAATTATATCCTCTACATTGTAAAGTGCTGCAGAATTTGTTTGCGCTATATAAACAAAAATTATTATTATTATTATTATTATTATTATTATTATTATACCCCATTACAGTTAACTGAGTACATTGGTGCAATCTCCAACAATTAAATTTGTGTGTTACACTTTCTCTGAAGGACCTGACCCAGCTGTGTATTAAATGGAAAGCTGGGGATTGGAATACTTCCCGCTAGGTTTCCCTGCAGTTAACAAATGGTCTCTGAAGGTCCAGCTGTAGGACATGAAATTTGCTTATTTCTTAAGGACCTTTATAACAAAAAGAGATTGTCTAAAGTGGACAACCACTTTCATACTGATTTCATATCTTATTTAATTCTACCATAATCAAGCAATGCCAAAAAGCAGAGTCAGAAAAGGAGAAAGACATTTTCTCTTCCCTGGATGACCAAACTGGAAAAATAAATAAATCATGCTTTTTAAGCTAACAGAGACATTAATCAAATTAATAATGTGATTCCTTTAATGAATCACTGGACTGGACAAGTTTAACTCATTAACTTTTAATTGTACTTGTTCAGTGTAAATGGATTAAACAAGGAATACACACTGGGGAGAGAGACCAACCAAGATAAGAAGTTATTTTTGGTCTATAGAGCAGGTAGATCATGAAATAGCTTTTAAAAAGATGTTTAAAACAAGGCCACATTGGTAAAATGACATGTCTAATAATAATGTAAACCTAACTGATGCTATACAGTAAGTCAGAAATACAGTGAAAATAGGGCAACCAATTGTACTGCTTCCTGGGATAATAACATTGTAACGGACGGGTAGTGGATCCGCTGGACCACCGCAGGCGACGGTGGAAGCCCAAGCCAGGGAACGGAATCTAAGTAGGTCCCGGTATTCACCAGAGCCCGCCGCAAAGCGGGATGGACTTGCTGCGGCGGGAGTCTACCAGGTCGTTTCCACTGGCGGGACTTGCCTGCGGTGGCGGCCAAGGGTAGACATAGTACAGATTTGTCAGGCAAGCTCGTAGTCGGGGACAGGCAGAAGGTCAGGACAGGCGGCTCTGGATCGTAAACGTGGGCAGGCAGAAGGTCAGGGCAGGCGGCAAGATTCGTGGTCGATAAACGTAGGCAAGGGGTACGGTACACGGATAGACAAGACAAGGCTAGGAACGCTTTCTCCAGAGGTAAAACACACTAAGGATCCGGCGAGGGCCGGCAGGAAGGGGCCAGACCTAAATAGGAGCAGTGCCCGGCAATACCCAATTACCGGCGCACTGCCCCTTTAAATTTCAAACAGCCGGGCTGCGCGCGCCCTAGGGGCGGAGACACGCGCCGGGAGACTGGGACTGACTGAGCAGGAGCATGGCCGGGTAAGAAGACGCCACCGGGGACTGGGACACGCGCGGCCCCCGAACCCGACGCGCGCGACGGAGCTCCGCCGGGAGCCGCAGCACGGACGCGCCTGCCACCCGGGACGGAGGGCGCAGGGGCGTCCGTGCCAAACATGTGGTGCACTTGAATGTGATAAAATCCAGAGAGACAAGAACAGAGTCAAAACTTAAACAAATGTTTATCTGAAAAAGAATATGGCAGTTCACTTCCATAAAATAAAGAGGTACTGTACAAATCTCTTTAACATTACTTTTATCTTGCTTCATTTGCTTATTTTGCTTGCTTCAGCAAGTTCTTCTCATCCAATGTAGTAACTTTATTGGTTGTCAGCCTGCTGCTTTGTGGTTTTTACTTCTATGGATTTTAGCAATTAGCCTCTGGTATAACACCCTCCAGACTGAAGGAATATTGCCTAGTTTTACCACTCTGGGAAAAATTTCTATTATATAATAACCTTGTCCCAATATACCTTAACATGCAGGCTGGAAGCAGCTTTAGAGAAAAGAAAGAGAAAACTAGAGCCATCATTGTGTCACCACCACACACATAAAACCATAAGACTATATTACTTAGAAACAATATTTACATATTTAATCCCCCTGAAGAAGCAACATCAGTGCGAAACGCGCGTGGGGGTTACGAGCGCTACCTATTACACCTCTGGTAAATATGCTGGATTAATTGATGACGCTTGCTTATCATTCCCGCTTTGCGCCATATACATTTATATTGGAGCAGCGATGAACTGCACTTTAAATATCTTATAGGGAATTAGTTACTTAACTACCCCTTTTAGCTCTTTGCTGGTCCTTTATGTGGCTATGTTAATGCATGGGGATATATGCAGATGCATTATATATCTATCTACTGCTATTATGGAATTTAATAATCTGTTGATAGTATTACGATTTTGGGATTTGGTGATCGTTTTTTGTTTTTTTCTTTTGGTTTTTTTCAACTTTTTGGTTTTTGTCTTCTACACCGCTTTATCTTCTCAAGAATTTTTAATATTTGTAATTTATTAAAATAATGTTATTGATATCTTTACACCCAATTTCTTGAGTTGCTTTTTGGTTTGGAATATGGATGTTTTTGTGAGGGGTTTGTTACAATAGGGGGCTGAATAGTTTTAAATATGCCTAGGCCTTGTGATGCGGTTTTCTGGATATATTCATGCTTGGATTATAATATTTAATCTATTGTTGCAATGCATACTCTAAAGACAGATTGATAAATCGATCAATAGATGGATAGATAAATACAGTAGGTGCAGGGCCATCCTAACAGCAGAGTGTGCCACTGGCCCTCAAACCAACACAACCTACTCAAGGTAGACGATGATGCGGGAGCAGTTAAAAAGTTCTAGTTCGATTAGAACCTCGAACTTTAGTGAGTTCGGTTCGAGGTTCTATTCAAACTCCTATAGAACTCGAACCCCATTAAAGTCAATGAGAGAAGATGTTCTAGTTAATTTTTATATTTATACAGGTGGGGAGAAGCTATAATTACCATAGATAACAGCAAATGGGATACGTGGAACAACTTAGTGAAGAAATTTGGCTCTATGAGTGACAGAATAATAATTTAGAGGTTTATTACTTATTCCTTCTCAATGTCTAATGAAAAGATGAGAGACAGTTGGCAAGCAGGGTACATAAGCTTATAGGAGGTGAAGCAGTAGCAGCTGCTATGGGGGCCCTGCATCTGAGGGGCGCCCAAAAGCCCCTTTGTTCACATAGGACGATTTGGAGTCAGCTGTGTTATTACAATTACTGAAACCCCCAAAACAGTAAAACAGAATGTTGGGACTCTACTGGCCTGATGTATGGATTTTGCAAAATACAAGCCCACTCTGTATAATATGGTTCCATGTATTTGTGAGTTAAGGCATCTTGTGTGGCTCTGCATATGTTGCCACAATTATCAGCTTTCTGGGTGTGGGAGGGAAAGATGCAGCCAGCAATACCAAACTTCCTAACTATTGATTTCTGTGGAGAGGAAAATTCTATCTAACTAAGAGCAGTCTGTACAGTACAGAGAGCGAGCTGAAAATGGCGTTCACAAGTCAATACAGTGAAATATATATAACATGGTCATGTGATTTTCGCAGCCAATGAGAGCACTACACCTCAGTGATGACGTCTTCAACACTTCTCTGTGCTCTGCACTGATTAGATGTCTGCCAAAAGTACAGAAAGGTGATTGGATGGCCGCCAAAAGTGCAGTGAAAATGGCTTGTCTAACTGGAACTAGAACTTTACTCGAACAAACAGTAAAATGTTCGGTTCAATTCGAGTTCTAAAAAATCAAGATGTTCTACTAGAGCTTAACTTTTCTAGAACAGTTCGATCAACACTACTCTCAGGTATAAATGTACTCATAATCGATAACAAACATATAACCTCCAACACGGTCATATAGAGACCACATGGTAGTCAGACACCAGCTCTGGTCACCATCACATGACAGTGACTACAGCAGGGGTTCCCAGCTCTAGTCCTCAAGGCACACCAACAGGTCATATTTTATGGCTTTCCTTAGTATTGCACAGTTGATTTCATTATTGTCAGTGTAGTCTGTGGAATATACTGAAACCATGATCTATTGGTGGACCTTGAGGACTGGAGTTGGAGAACACAGTACTACAGCACTGACCCAACACAGAAGAGAAATAACTTCTGATATCCAGTTGGTAGTACTGTTGCCCACCTTTAAGTAGGTAGGTATACAGCCCGTTGTAGGTAGATATGCTTCCACCTGTAGGAACAAGTAGATAAAATTCTCCCTGTATATATGTATGCATCTATCTATCTACCTATCTACCTATCTATCTATCTATCTATCTATCTATCTATCTATCTATCTATCTATCTATCTATCTATCCCCCTGTAGGTACAATTAGATATACTGCTCACTGTAGGGAGCTATACAGATCCTGTAGGTAGATATACTGCCCCCTCTAGGTTTTTATACTGCCCCTGTAGGTACAAGTAGATATATACTCCTTGTAAATATTGCCCCCTTTAGGTAGATATATACGCCCCTGTAGGTAAAATTCCCCTTGTAGATAGGCCCCTGTATATGATAGACTCCCTATAGGTCATAGGCCCCTCTAGGTGATAGGCCACCAGTAGGTGATAGGACCTCTCTAGGTCATAACACCCTGTAGGTGATAGGCCCCTGTAGGTAATATGCCCCATGTGATTTATAGCCCCCTATAGGTAATATGCCCCCTGTAGTTTATAGCCCTCTGTAGTTTGTACCCCATAGGTAATATGCCCCATGTAGTGTGTAGCCCCCTGTAGGTAATATTCCCCCTGTAGTTTATAGCCCCCTGTAGTTTATAGCCCCCAGTAGGTAATATGCAGCCCCCTCTGAAAAAAAAATTAAAAAACCTTACTTCTCTGCGCTCCCCGCCAGGGACCTCACTCAGGGAGCTGGTTTAGGCATGAACGGCAGAACATTGCTCCCTGGGTTTCCTACGCTGGAAGCCTATGGACTATTGACCTAGGAGACACAGTGGCGCACGAGGTGATGACATTGCTTCCTGCGGCGCTTAAGACATGGCGGGTCAAGGCCTCCTGTATACAGATGTGTTTCCCGGACCCATCGCAGGGGCACAGTCACGCCACAGGACTGGGTAGAAGGCTGCCTGGGAGGAACCAGTGTGATCCAGAATGTCCTGACTCCCAAGCTGGATTCAATAAGTGCAGAGGAACCTGTGATTATATTGCAAGCCTGAGGTGTATCACAGAAAGGGGAGCAGAGGGCCTGAAGAAGCACTACCTGTGCTTCATTGATTATACTGTAGCTAAGCTTTTTACCGTGTTGAGAATGGTGAGCTTCAGGAAGCATAGAGTGAGATAGGAGTTTTGCAGCATCTGATTAAGGTAATCAGATCACTTTATGATATTCAGGAACCCACAGTGCAAAATCTGGAAACACAAAAAGGGTTCAAGAGCAGAAAGGGCATAAGACAAGGATTCATCCTCTTTTTTCTTTTACATTTTTAATGTTGGGGTTAAAATAGGCAGAAGAACCATCAGCAACGTGAGATATGCAGATGATATAACCTTGCTGGCAGAGAGTGAAAAGGGCCAGTGGAAGCTGATTATTAAACTGAATGAAGTAAACAAAAAATGGGAATTTATCTGAACATCTAGAAGACCAAGATCATGATCATCACATAAAACTCAATGATAAAGAAACAGGAGTGGCTCATAGCTTTGTTTTATTGGATCACTGTGGTGGTTTAACAGCTGAAGTCAAGGATCGCTTAGCACTAAGTTGTGTAGCCATGGTGAGAATGGACTAAATATGGAAGTGCAAGGATGTCTTAGTGACCACCAAAGACTGCCTTTGGGTTCCCAATCATGACATATGTCTGTGAGATATGGAAACTCACAAAAGCAGAAGAGAAATCAGGGTTTATGACTTCTATAAATCCAATGGACATCTAGAATCATCCAAAAAGATGTACATCATTATTTAAAACAATAATTGCTCCTCAAAGGCAAAATCTCCAGACAGACTTGGATGCAACTTAATGGTTAGAAAAAGAATCACTAGCCCTTTTCCAGGCAGAAAAAAACGATATGTATCCGATCAATCAATGCTACCATGTGGAAAAAGGTTGGTGATTGGTTGTACAATTTCCCCACGATCATTACGAAAATTCGATCTGGCCTAATCTGAGGTGTGTTTCCCGGAAGTTGTGGACAGTCTCATCGAAAGTGCACTGGACTAGAACAATATCGGTAAAGGTTCTCCTCCCGCCGTCGCGAACATTCCTGCTGGGTCAGGTGGGCTCTTTCCACTTGCATAGGTTCCCCAGCCGGACTTTGCGCAGGTTATAGTGGTGGCCTTTGGAACAACGGAGCCAGACGGGTCAGACAGCGTGAATGATTATGCTCTAGTTCTTGACGGAGTTTCTCCTGCCTTTCGCGGAAACACACATCGATGCAGGTGGCCAAATGGATAATCTCACCCAGGGAGGAAGGAATGTTCCAGGAGGTCAGCACATCCTTTACTCAACTGGAGAGCCCCTTCTTGAACATGGCACACAGGGCAGCTTCGTTACATGAAAGTTCCGAGGCCAAGGTACAGAATTGAATGGCGTAGTCTCCAATGGAGGAATCCCCGTGATTCAAGTTCAGGAGCACCATATCGGCATTGGAAGCAAGTGCAGGTTCCACTAAGATGTTGCGGAATTCCGCAAGAAAGGCCTGAAGGTTAGACGTCACCAGATCGCTTCTATCCCAGAGTGGTGTGGCCCAGGCCAGGGCTTTCCCGGAGAGAAGACTGACCATGAATGCTACCTTGGAACGTTTGGTTGGAAACTAGTTTGCCATCAGTTCCATGTGCATGAAGCATTGTGTGATGAACCCCCTGCACAACTTAGGGTCCCCATCAAATTTTGTCAGCAACGACAACCGGAGCTTGGGACGGACGCCACTGCAGCCGTAGAAGGAACCACCGGAGAGGGCTGCAGTTGCTGCTGCTGATTGGTGGGTACAAGCTGCTGCATCATAGCAGACAGCTGATGCAATAGCTGAGCCTGTTGTGATAACTGCTGAGTCTGCTGAGCCATGATGGTGGTGAGGTCAGCCACAGTAGGCAACAGCACTTTGGCAGGATCCATGGCCAGATCTTTCTGTAACGGCTAGAGTCGTGGATCCATGGACCACCAGCTGGCAGAGGTGCGTAGAAGAGCAGGAGCATGGTCAAGTAAGTACTGTAAGCTGGCAACAGAATCCCGAGTTGCGGCGCCACTCCCTGACACAACGGGGGCACGGGTGTGCCAGTGGCTCGAATTAAGAGCCACAGGAGCACCCATGACAGCTGCAAGGAACCCAGGTTGATTCGCTGGACAGATGAAGGAAAAGAAATGCCAATGAACAGATAGACAAGATGAACAAGGGAGTACAGGAGAAAAAAGGACAAAACCCGTAACAAGTAGAGTGATCAAACAAACTGGGATGAGACAGAAGAGCACGTAGTACCAAATCTAGGATCACGGTGTCATGTGACTCAATAGTGTTACAAAGTCTAAGGTGTGAATGGGAAGCAGGTGTGATAAATTTGGTGTAATCGCTCTAACACTCTCTTATATGGTCAATGAAGTGCATCATGGCACCTCATGGCAAAGAAGCAGACAAGCAGACTGAGGACATGGATTACTGGAACCATGTCCTGTGGTGTGATGAGACCAAGATCTTGCGTGATTTGGCACACAACTTCCCACACGACCCCCCCCCCCCTACCCACCCCCCCGTCCCCCACCGCCCCACCCTCCCTCCCACCCCACACACCCTAACACCCCAACCACAGCACGCCCCACCCCCCCCCCCCCGCCTTCCCGCACACCGCGTACTCACCTGGTCCCGTCTTACTTCCTCCTCGGCTGGCGCGCTACTCTGTGTCTTCCTCCTATGAGATGTGCATTCCCTGCCGGCCATGAGGGGCACATGCGTACCAGTCCCCTGGATTTAAAGTGCCAGTGAACAACAGGTAATTATGTTTCCACCAATGAGCATTTGGCAGGGGCCTTTTAGGGATTCCGTTTCATGCTCTCCGCACCCAGTTGTTGGTGTTCATTCTCTAACTACGCTCTGCTGTGTGTTCCCTAGCGAATCCTGTTATGCTACCATCTGCTCTGCTTGCTGTTCTTGTCGTACCTGCCTGTCTGTCCATTCATCTTGCTGCTCTAAGTTCCATCCCATTCCAGTGTTTTATGTCCTTTGTTTGGCTGTCACCACTAGTACCTGCGTCGGGAAGAGAGACCGGGGGGTTCCCTGCAGCAAAGCCCTTCCTGCTTTTCTGTGGGTACCGGTAAAGATAAGGGGCCGCTTAGACTCAGCTCCCTGGAGTAGGCTACGTCTACTCGGCACGGTGACCGGAGGATCCACCTTATTCTATGCTGGGACTCAGGACAAGCGTGACATGACGATTAAGATATATGAGTGCGAGGAGGGTCCTGTAATAAAGGTGTGGTGTGAAAAGTGAAGGTGTGGTCTGTAAAATGGGGCACCAAAATTACCAACAGCCGCAGGCGGCACAAGTTCCATAAGTCAATTAGGGTATCATATTGATCTCTGTATTGCTATAGTTTTAGAATAATGGCCGCTTCTCTTTAAAGAGAATTTGTCAACTCTCCAGAAATTACAAGTGCACATATTCTCAATGAAGTAACGATTCTGGAGCATTGTGCCCTTCATTTTATTCTATTATTCTCCAATATACTAATGAATAAATTGACAATGTCAAACTGTACAGTGACACACCACAGCCGGCATCACCCAGCTGTGGGTCAGTGAGAGATTTTTAGTAGGAACAAGAGAGAAATGATACAATATAACTCTTACAAAACTGGGAACAGAGAGCGCCATGTATGAATGTTGGTGCTGACAGGCCTGTTCTAAATAGTTTTAAGGTAGTGTAGAATGCGCCAGAATGCCATGACTCCTGTTTTGCTGTGCACTCTCATAAAACAAGTCTGGCTCAGACAGACAACCTTTAGCCTGTTCTGACAGTTCTAACTCTTCTGCACCTAGATTTGGCTTCAAAGAATCATAAATGTGTCTAATCCTTCGAATGTGGTGCGACGCCCCCAGAAAGCCCAAAATCTTTGGTGCATTAAAAAGTATCTTTGGCAAATTACAAAGGCACTTATCACACCAAAGTTTGGAGTGTGCCTGTTCATACATTCCTTTTGGCTGAAAGTACAACAGAAAACTGGTGCAGCCCCATTCATACATGTCACCTAAACTTCCATAAAGAGTTCACTACAGTTTATGAAGTTATTACTGGAGGAGGAACAGAGAAATCTTTAACAGATTAGCTTAAAACTCAAAGAACAAATAGAGATTTTGCTAAAGTTTAAACTGGATCCTGAATTTCCAATTAAAGAGGCTCAGTTGCAAAATACAATTGAGATGTTTCAGCACAACCTCAAGGATAGGAAACATCAGCAATTTGTTTTTGATTTACAAGATTTCAGAGAAAATAAAGCATATAGCTTCACAGACCCTAGGAACAATTGGAAAGGTGAAACAGATATTTCATCCTCTGATACAGATATGGGCATTGGTGAATATCAGGGCACTTCTAGAGGACCAGAGAGAGGTCATATATACAGAAGTAGAGGGAGGAGGGGTCAGTCAGGGTGACCTAGATCTTCGTAATCACTTTGATACAAATACAGTCAGTTCAAACAAATGGTAGTTTCTTAAAGAAAAAAAGATCAAGGATCCCCAATTTAAACTTTGGAACAAACCATGAATATGGAAGATAATTCTATGACGATCATGAATCTTTCTGACAGGACATTGACTGATACAGAAATATCACTACTTCAAAAGGGACTATCGGCTATTTTTATGACCGCATTTGACCTTTTCACATGGACTAAGGATTTGGAGCTCTTTTTTAGGAAGCTTAAATGGCACAAACTCTATAAACTTAAAGGGGTTGTCTCACTACAAGGATTGCTTTTTTTGTTACAGATCTTGCAAAAACAAGTCACTTTGCAATATATATCCATTAACAGTGTCCTACCTAACAGATATCCCCTGTTGTATGGGCTGCATCAGCCCCTCAGGTCACTATGCAGACCTGTTTGATCTCTCTTGATAGGCTGCCAACATTGGTTGCTATAGCTACAGTCCTGGCTTCTACTGCAGCCTAGTAGAAGCCGGTAAACACGCCCCTGAAATCAAAATGAAACCAAGAAAAGAGGACTGAGGTAAAATGAATAGATGTAGTGAGACAACCCCTTTAAGGAAAAAAGAGAATGTATTAACATTGGGTTTTCTAATGAAGAGTTAATGTGTCTGCACGATTTGAACGCTCTACAAGGAGAGGGCAATCGTGAGAACGGTGAAGGACCATTTACACAGTGCAGATTAACGAGCACACGTTCACCAGCGATTGGAGACGTCTCCTGTATTGATGTGTCAGAAATACAACAAGATCATAGAATCTGTAATTTGAATACCTTACAGACACAAGAACTCTTATCCTTAGAGAAAGATTTAAATGTAATAATCAAGCCCTCAGATAAGGGTGGAAATATCGTCCTTCTAAATCGCTCTACATACATACAAATGTGTTTGTCAATTTTAAGTGATGGGTCAAATTATGAGATTTTATCTGAGGACTCGACTCCAATGCATAGCAAGGTATTGATGGGTATTCTAGAAGAAGCTAGAAGGGATAAACTAATTGATGAGAGTGAAAAAAACTTTATATTGGTAAGATCTCCAGAGACACCCACATTTTATGCCTTACCCAAAGTACATAAGGGTGTTAAACCATTAAAGGGACATCCTATCATCTCAGGCATTGATAAACTGACACAAAATGTGTCTACATTGACAGGTGTCCAGGGAGTATGTTACTTCACGCCCATCTTATATCAGGGACACTATGGACTTGCAGGCAAGAATCGAGGGAGTAATGAATGATAATGAAACCATCCTTGCCAGTGTTAGTGTGGAAGCCCTTTAAACATAATTACTTCGTCTTCGGACCCAGGGTCTACCACCAGCTCAGGTGTACGGCTATGGGGAGCCCCTGTGCTCCCACGTATGCCAATCTATTCCTGGGCTGGTGGGAGAGGACCCTGGTGTTCGGAGAGGAGATGGAATCCCATACAAATAACATCTTATTTTGGGGAAGATACATAGACGACGTCTTCGTGCTGTGGCAGGGCACGGAGGCGTCGTTTGTGTCATTTGTGGAGGCTCTTAATGATAATGAAATTGGACTTAGATTTACCTTTGAAATTCAAAAAAGTTCAATTTCATTCCTTGATTTTAAGATTTTCAAGGACGAAATGGGTTACATTCAAACTATAACCCACCATAAGGAAACAGCGACTAATAAACTTCTGAAATGGGAATCGTATCATCCGAGTAGCCTCAAGAAAGGGATTCCAAAAGGACAGTACTTAAGAATCCGGAGAAACTGTTCTAGAGTAGCAGATTTTCATCAACAGGCAGGAGACTTACGTAACAAATTCCTTGAGAGGGGGTACCCGATATCAGTGTTGAGACCAGCCTTTAAGAACGCATTAACTAAAGATCGGATTAGTCTTTTGAACCCAAATAGTCAACCTAAGGTACAATCCACAGAATTTAGAGTGATAGGAACGTTTGATGAAAAGAATGACGAAATTATGAAAATCTTACGTAGACATTGAGGGATTTTAAAATCGGACAAAGATCTGTCGGAAAATCTCCCTAATAAACCTCTGGTAACATACAGGAGGGGAAGATCACTGAGAGATAGATTTGTCCATAGCCACTGTGTTCCTCCGGTAGTGGCAGGAACATGGCTGGACAGAAAGCCTCTCGATATGTATAGATGCGGAAAATGTGCAGCCTGTGATTCTATACTCCAAACAAAGGAATTCAAGAGCAATGTGACAGGGAAGGTTTATGAGATTCGTGATTTTTTCAATTGCTCATGTCAAGGTGTGGTCTATTTTTGTAGCTGCACCTGTGGAAAACAATATGTGGGCAAGACAATCAGTCAGTTCAGGATTCGTGTCAGGGAACATATTGGTGACATCAGACACAGGCAGGAAACACCCATTTTCATAGCACATTTGGGAGGAACATGGGGGGGATCCCTCAGCTTTGTCTTTTGTGTGTATTGAGCAAGTGAGAGTAACATCAAGGAAGGGTGATGTCGATAAGAAGCTGTTGCGTAAGGAAACTGAGTGGTCTTAACATATTAAATCTCAGAGCCCGGATGGCCTGAATGAGACCCTATATTTTGATTGTTTTATCTAATCTTGGTTCGGAGACTCATTATGGAATGAATTTCTGAAGAATGATACAATTTGGGCATGATGGCCCATATTATTTAATGTTAGGGATATTTTTTGAATTGGTTTTTTATAAATTTTTCTGCTTAATATAAATTGTTTTTCTTTGATTATACACACCAGCACTCACTTTGTATGGGCTCATATAGTAATTATTGATATACCTGAGATGTTAGGAGTAAAACATGTATCTAGTGTTTACTTGATTCAATGAATCAGGATCTATTTGTCTTGGAACAAGTTCGCCGGGTGGAACTCACTGTGTCAAGAGTGAAGACATGCGCAGTTTGTCCTATGCCTTAGGATGCACCCGGTGTTTATGAGGTATCCTTGGAAACCAGTATGTCCGGACATGCGCGGTTGCTGGTTAGGGACGCGGAGATTGAGCGCACTTGGCCCAAGTTGTGGACCTGCGCAGTATAACTCCTACGGGAGAGACGCATTAAGGCGTCTTTAGCTATCTATAGTGATCTCTACATCCGGACATGCGCGGTGAGAAATTAAGGACGCTGAGATTGAGCGCGGAATTTTTGACGGACATGATATGGGCTATATAAGGTAGGAGAGCTGGGTATCGTATTGCGCATGGTAGAACATCAATTACCTGTTGCCGATATCTGCTACTCATCATACTACTAACTTTATGCTAACTAAAGCCTGAAAATTATCCCCTGATTAACCCCTTGGCACTTTGAGGGGGGAAACGCGTCGGGATGTGTGGCATCACTGGATAAGGATGAAGATCAGGTCATATGCTCATATTTATGTGTAACTGTTGTCCAAACCTGTGTGTGTGCATGGGATCTTATTTTACACATAAGGTTTGGTGTGGAAGGTATCTTATGTACATTTGACATTGCAGGATTAATGTATTTTTGTGGTTACACATATAAGAGAACTTATGGGCTTAACATTTAGGGACATTGTAGGTATAAAGTAGGGCGAGCCATTGAAGGTTGGGCCATCCTTGTCGGGACGACTACTCGACCCATGAGAGGTATATGATGACAGGGATTGTGTGAGGGGCAGGTAGTCTTGATAGTATAAATTAGTCCCTGTGTTTGGTAGCGGGATTGCTTTTCTACCATTTGGACTTCAGGATGGTATAAATTTTAATTGAATCTAATAAAGGTTATATTTTAGAGTGTGGATTTATTAGAAAGATTTTCAGTGACTTTTTTTTATACGCAAATCTTTAGTATTACTTTGTGGTAATATTCAGTGAGTTTATGGAAGCCCTTTACTCATTGATACCCCATGAGATGGGTCTTAAGGCAGTTGAATATTTCCTCTATATGAGAGGTTCACAATTCAAAGCACACAAATGTCTCATACTAAAACTTTTGGAATTTGTCCTGACAAGGAATGATTTCCTTTTCAATCATCCTAGTCTGCTAATATCCAATTAAGGCCTAAATAAGACCTAGTGATTCTGGTTCTACTATCTGAATAGATACTCTATGGACTGGCTACCTCCTGACTTATATAGTGGCCTTTGTGTTTACCCCACTATCCTATTATTATTAACATTGTTTGGCTGCAACTCCCTCCATTCATTTGTTGTTTAAAAATAGCATCCGTTCTGCTTGTCATGTGGTAGGCGGGTTTGAAACACTGACATCCTGTTGAGAAAACATGCAGGTTGATTAAGACCCACTCATGTCCATGTCAGACATGTGGGTGTGTTTCTTCGTTCCGTGTGCCGGCTTGTCTTTAAGCCTAGAAAAAAATATTTGATCTGCACATCCCAAAACATTTTTTGAAAAAATTAGCATAGGTGCACACTGGTGTGGCAGCAACACACAAGCACAATCCAATATCAGCAGCACACTACTAGTACTAAAAAACTATCAAAAAGGCCGTAGAAATTTTTGGAAAAGCATTTCTGCTACTTAGAATACATGAAACATTTTTGAGGCTCTTAATTCACCTTTTTTTTTATCAAAACAGCTTAAGCCCACCTGCCAATCAGCAAGGCGACCTAAATACAGGTGGGAACCTACTCTATTGATAGACCCCCTCTTTGGTTTTCTTGCACTCCCCCCACCTGCACAGGCTTTTAAATCAATGCAAAATAACTAGTAGCTGGAGTCTTCTCTCCCTGAAGTCTGGAGGTCTGAACAAGCACCAAAGGAGTTATCAATAGAGTAGGTTCCAACCTGTATTGAGGTCACCTTGCTTATTGCTACTCTTGTTAGACTTTAGTGTTTTATGTGGTAAACCTTATAGACTATGTTTAGTGATTTATTGGTCCTGGGCAACCGATATATACCCTGCTCAGGTACCACAACACAGAGTTATAAGAGAAGATGCTCAAGAATTGCTATTTCTCGGAGAACACAAGTCTTTACTAAAAAAAGACATATCAAAAGAGCTCACAGTTGTCTTTCAATGGCCAAGCGTTCATCAAGTTAAGTGTCAATCTAAACTTGGACATTATTTTTTTCAAATTATGCTGTATGACAGTTTCTCAGATGAATAGTTAACACTCCTAATTGTAGTTGTCCTCTAATAGCTTTGCTGTTTTGCTCAGTTTTCAGCTAGACATTTAGCAGCATAACTAATGCAAACATTTATATTAACTGAAAATACATCAATCAACATTTTAACCAAAGCAATAATAATAAGAGTGTTGAGTATAATTCAAGTTGAAATCTTGATGGGAGTGATTCATAAAGAATGTCTCATTGAAAACAGGACATAATTTGTTGGTTTTGAGAATGGCCTTCTTCCAAACCATCAAATTGAATGTGTGCTTATAGTTTTGGTTACAGGAACTTCTGTTTGGAAACATAACTGTGTAGAAACGTCTTCCAGACACAATTTCAGCTCATCCGAGGATGATTTTGGCTGGAATGTAAACTGCAGCTGTTTCTTATATTTATTATAAAGCACTATATCATAGACTGATGAAAATCAATGCAATTATTATCCTCTGAATGCTTTAACAATAGACACTGACATATTTTACTGTACTTCACACTGAATATAACCCATACATTCCAGACTACATACTTATTTCAATATGTATAGGTGAAAAAGAGTAGAAATCCAGCATCCAGGGAAAAATATCCTAACATCAAAACATTTTATTTAAATGCATTAACAAACATGTTCCTAAAAACAGAAAGCTGTGATGGCCACTAGGGTCATTGTCTGACATGTTTCAAGCTCAATGGCTCTTACTCATAATGCAATTTGACCAAGAGCCGTTGTGTTTGAAACGCATCAGCCAGTAACTCTAGTGGCCATCATATCTTCCTGGTTTCACTAAAATGTTTTGATGTTAGTATATTTTTCCTTAGATCAGCTTCAGGTCCTTCAAAGCTTTTCTGTGCACCGGGACTGATTATAGCAGACGACAATGTCTTTCAAAACTCAGACATAAGCTGTATTAGTGCTATTTTTGCTTCAAAATTTTGACATATTTCTGTCTGTTTTATTAAAAGTTCCACAAAAAGTTTACATACTTGTGACAGCCAAAGTGCAAGACATAGGATACTGGGTACAGACAGAGGTGATGAGTTACAGCCAGCTGTAGCCATAAGCAGGTGACAGTGTTCCAGGCAGGTAACGGACTGGTACAATGGAAGGATAACAGCAGTAGTAACGTAGATAACTGTAATGGCAGGAAACAGCAGTAGAGACTTGGGATAACACAGGGTTAGCTCAGGGTTAACACAGGTAACAGCAACCAGTACAACAAACACACATAAAGCTATAGAGATGTATTAAACAATTTTACTTTGCTTTTACTCTGGTGTGTATACAAAATATTTGATATGAACGAACACCTTTGGCAATATTATATAATTTGTAACTATGAGGCAGTACTTTCCTTGGTGTAACGTCCACCTTCCTTGTGGGTTAACTAACCCAAGTCTAGTCCAGCCAAAGCTGAATGAGGAGGAGCGCAACTTTTATGCTGCCAGCCGGCAGCAGCGACGTTTCGGAAGTAATCTTTTCCTTTTTCATGCTTGAAACGCGCCACTGACAATGCCTGTCTATGGGGCCGGCACCTGGCCGCCCCCACGTGCTTTGGAATTACGCACCAATTAGTGCATGGTTACAAAACACATGGCGTATTGCGGCGCGTACTATACGTACTGCAATAAGCTATGTGAATATATCCTAAGGCCTAAGTTTTATAACTTCATAAGAGTTTTCCAAATATTTTCCATAGCCCTCTATACCCAACACCGTTATGAAGTAAAATGTCATAGTTGTGATATTAACGGTAGGACCAGTGGGGAACACTTTAGCAGTGGCAGTGCTGGAACAGCAGCACTGGAAATAATGAGTATCTTTCCTGTTAATGGGGGACATTTTCAACATTGCAACTCCGATGGTTACATCAAACCCCATTGTAACGGTCAATCGCGCCTCCCGGCCCCCAGCGCCTCCTGTGCCGCGGACCATGTGTCCGACCCGAGGCACGGTCAGCTCCGGCATGCGCTGCGCCACGCTGCTACTCACTTGGCCGTGTCCTGCTTCCTCCTTCAGCGGCGTGCGGCAGTCTCTGCTTCTGCCTGCACTATCCCGGCCGGCCACTAGGGGCGCGCGCGAGCAGCTTTCTTATATTTAAAGGAACAGTACTTTATTGGTGTTCCCTTTCCACCTATGGCCTTGGGATACGGGCTTTATAGGGATACCCCTTCCTGCCGTCGGCGCCCAGTTGTTGGTATCCCTGCGTTAGTGACGTCTCTTGCCGTTCGCTAGCATTCTCTCTGACGGTTCCGTAGCTTCTACGTTTCCGCTCCTGCCTTGCCAGACTTGCCTACTCTGGTTCTATGCTCTGGTGTTCTGCCTACTCCAGTTCCACGCTCTGGTTGGCCCTGTGTCCGCGCTACCTGCTTCGGCTGTCACCACTGGGTCCTGCGTCGGGGGTAGCGACCTGGGGTATACCCTGTGGCAAAGCTCATCCTGCTTTGCGGCGGGCTCCGGTGAAGAAGACAAGGGGCCCCTTAGACTTCGCTCCCCAGTGTAGGTTACGCCAACTCCTAGCGGTGACCGGTGGATCCACTTCCCGCTCCCTGAGCGGTCCTGACACCCATCTAAACAATCCTTGTGGTATCCAACCAGATATTGTGTAAGGGAAAGGAGGAGAGGAAAAAGGTAGGAAAATGAAACATCTTAGAAAGTTCTGGTAATTAAATTAACTTTAGCTTCAAATACGTGTGTGGCCAATACCAGGCAAACTACTTAAAGCTGAAGTAAATTGGAAAGCAGTAGGAGAAAGCACTAAATCAAAGATTACAAGAGGCTGCTGCCCTGAACCTGGCCCAGACTGGAGCACTGACGGGCCAGCACAGTTAAAACAACTGTTGCATAGTACAACAGTAAACTGGGCAGCGGCGCGGTGAAGTGACTTCATTGCCCCGCTACCTTTCATAGGCTTGCACAACTTCATGTGCAGCCTAGATGCTGGCGAAGCGGTGTCCCTGCGCTGGCGGAGTGATGACATCATGCCACCAGTGTCAGGTAAGAGAGCAAGGCGCTTGGCAGGAGAACGAAGAAAGGTGAGTATTATTGTTATTATTTTTTTATGGGTGGTTTATATACATACCTAACTGAGGGGAACTATAGAGCTACCAAACTGTGGGGGGGACCTATAGAGCTACCAAACTGAGGGGACTTACAGAGCTACCTAACTGAGGAGACCTACAGAGCTGCCTAACTACGGGGACCTATAGAGCTGCCTAACTGAAGTGACCTACAAAGCTACCTAACTGAAAGGACCTATAAATCTACCTAATTGAGGGGACCTATAGAGCTATCTAAATGGGCCTATAAAGCTACCTAACTGAGGAGGGGGTCTATAGAGCTACCTACTGAGGAGGGAACCTATAAAACTACGTATCTGATGGGACCTATAGAGCTACCTAATTAAGGAGGGGACCTACAGAGCTACCTAACTAAGGAGGGGACCTATAGAGCTACCTAACTGAGGGGATATATAGAGCTACCTAATTGAGGGGACCTATAGAGCAACCTAACTGAGGGGACCTATAGAACTACCTAACTGATGGGACTTATAAAGCTACCTGAGGAGGGGACCTAGAGAGCTACCTACTGCGGAGGGAACCTATAAAGCTACCTAACTGAGGAGACCTGTAGAACTACCTAACTGAGGGGACCTATAGAGCTACCTAACTGAAGAGACCTATGAACTACCTAACAGAGGAGAGGACCTATAAACTTTTAACGAGGGGGGGGGACTAAAAAAAACCCTAACTAAGGGGCCCCTATAGACCCCCTCTATAAAGCTACCGAACTACAGAGGGGCACTTATATATCTACCTAACTATGGAGGGCCACTTATATAATTACCTAACTATGGAGGGCCACTTATATAATTACCGAACTAGGAGGGGACTTGTAAACTACCCAAATGGAGGCATTTATATATTTTTACCTAACTATGGATGGACTTAAAAATTTCACCCAACTTTTTTTGGATGGATTTATATATCTACCTAACTAGGAGGGGATTTTAACTAGTGACAGAGTGACCGGGCAGTCACAGGGTTCTGCCACGGTGGGGTAAAAGCAGGAGACCTGCTGCAATGTGTCCCGAAAACCGGGTTTCGGTGGGGAAGGCAACCCCATTTACTCATAATCAAAGTTAATAACAGGTTTTAGTAGGGCTGCAATCAAAAACTTATGTTTTGGTCAAAGTTTTTGGAACCTTCCAAAAAGCTCCCAAAAAAAAAAAAGGGTTTTGGTTGGAATTTTTGGCCCATTCCCCTGACAGAAGGTGTAACTGACCGGTTTGTAAAACCCCCTTGCTTGCACCCTCCCTTTTCAGCTTTGCCCCAAATTTTCAATAGGAAGAATCAAGTTTTGGTGATGGCCACTTCAAAACTTTGACTTATGCCTCTTAAGCCACTTTAAAAACCATTTGGCGTACTTTTTTGGGTCTTGTCCATTTGGAAAACCCTTTCTCCCCAACTTTAACCCCTAGCTAGTTTAAATTTTTGCTTGAGTTTTACCACATAACTTTTTTTCCTCATACCCCCATCTTTTTGTCAAGTGCACAGTCCCCCCTTTTTTCCCAAAAAACCCCACAAAATGATTTTGGCCCCCGGGTGTTTCCAGTTGGGAGGGTGTTCTAGATTCCCAAAATTTTTTATCTTTTTCCCCAAAAAACAAGGGGCTTTAGACAAAACAGTTTCCATTTTAGTTTCGTAAAAAAGGGACAGTCTCCAGAATGAGGTCTTTTTACTGTGTCATTTTGCAAAATTTTAATTTTGGCATTATAGTTTCTTTTTAAAGGGGAATGGCTTCTTCCTGGAGAGGGGCCTTTTCAGTCCATTTGAAACATACTCACTTACAATGGACAAAACTTACCAGCTTTTCTACCACATCTACACAAGGTCTTTTGGTTTTTGTTTTTGGGGGTTTGATATGCACAGCGGACTAAAAAAAATTCATCCTGAGACACAGCCCCTTTCCCCCTTCCACGTATGAAAAGGTGACATTCCCCTTTGTTTGTACTATGAACGAGGCACCCTTTAGGGGATTGGAAATTGCACCCAAGGTGATCCAGAATTTTGCAAGTCCAAAATTCTCTTCCGATATTTTATGATTTCTTTAGACTTTCCCCTGATGTTACAAACAGAAGCAGTGATTTAGATGTGAATTAAAATTCTCCCCCAGGTGTGTGTCTAACCCAGATGTTTTCCAATAAACCTATCAAAACTTCCCCAAAAACTGACGACATCACAAGGCTGTTCAAATTGTTTTAAAAACATAGTAACATAGTGTATCAAACTTTTGACTTTGCAGAAATTTAAAACCCAAAAACTTTAAAAAAAAAATTTTCCCCTCTCATTTTTCTGGATTGCAAAAATAAATAATTTTGTAATCCTAATTGACCTAAAAATTTTTGGTTTATTTGATTTCATTCTTTGGAAAAAACTCATTTTCTTTTTATACATTGTATGAAACTTTGGTTTAACGATAGTCTAAAGAGGGGGGGCTATAATTTTAAAATAATAGGGGGCATTAAAAAATCCAAAAGGCTATTTACCTTTTAATAACATAAAAAATACAAAAAAAATGACATATAAATCTATTTCCTAACCCACTAAAGTCATGGGTGTGGGATTTTTTTAAGGGGCAGGGGGCAAGTTCAGGGCCCCACAATATGTTCTGGGGCCCAAAACCCAGCACAAACTTCAGGGAATGGTTTCTTTTTTTTTCCCCCCAAAATTGTAATTTTTTTTCCTCCCCTCCTCTGCAATAAAACCCCCCCCTATAAGCCATAACCCCCCACTTACCAATCATCATGAATTTTTTAAGAAATAGGGGAAAGGGTAAGGGGCTGCTAGAAAGTAGGGGTTCCAAAATCTGGGGTTTTAAAAATTTTGCAGAGATTATTTGGTCGGGGGAATCAATTTTGGGAGTTTGGGGAAAGAAAAAAAGGGAAAGACGACCTCTACCCCTCAAAAAAACATCATTGGGAAGTTTTAAAAGCTGTTTAAATGCACTAAAATAAAAATTCGCAGATTTTGGGACAACGGTATCACTATGTGGGTTTGCCATGTGTCAAGGTTTTTGTCAGTATTTTTTTTACCCCTTTGTAAGGGGGAAATTGAAAAATTGGTGGTCTTGGTATTGTGTTTTTTTTAATGACCTTAATACAGATGGTATATTTGCTTTGTGCATAGGTATATTATCTGGTGACCGTATTATTTAGAGATATTATGCTATTGTACATAAATGAGTGGTTTTGAAAAGGCAAATTTGTCACACTGATTTTTATAACACAGTTTAGAGGTGAAGTAATGAACAGGATATTTGTGGAATATATGTAAAATTAGTGACAGGAACATACTTTTTTTTTTTTTCCATAAAAATACATGCCGCATTTCACAATGTGCCGTGAAAAATGTTGTGTGAACCCAGCCCTACTGAGTAAACTGTAAAAAGTGTGCCTGGGCCCTGAATGTCCTAGGACCCTAGCAATGTCCCTGAATATCAGTTAAGTTTTTGCTCCTTTGGTGTAGTCTAACCACTACATCTGAATCCAGCCTTGTAAATATAAATAATAATAATTTACCCAGTTAAAATAGGCTATTTCCCTCTATTGACGTAACCTTTTCAAGTAACTAATTTGTGGTGTTTTTCCAAACTAGAGTTGTAAAGGAATTGACATTTTATCAGCTCTTAATTATCAATTTTCTAAACCTAATCTTATCCGTCTATCAAATATATTTACTCAGGGCCATTTCCACCTCCCGGCTAGGGATAGGGTGCATCTAGTTTTAGACACATTGGGCGACATGCATGAAATTTGGCATGTTAACACGAAATTTCATGTGCATTGAAATAGCATTAAAAGCGCCTGATTTATGAACCAGCTCTACAACGGGTCATAAATCAGACACATTCTAGCGCTAAGACGACATTTCTGGCTCAGATATACCACTTTGAAAGTGGTTTACCTGTTCCAGAAATTTAATGTGCCTGAATTGCCAAAAGCAAAGCTATAAATTTATAGCTTCATATGGTTCTAGTGCGCTCTGCCTCCCGCACGCCACCCGTGTGAGGCATTTCAGTGAAGCGCAGGCGCATCCTCGTTCTTACATGTCCCCCATTAAGTATTTGTTTTAGACAATTTTGCACTTCATTCAACAAGAGGGTTTGGCTTATTCAGAAATGGAACATGACTTCTTAGGAAGGGCTGTGTCCTGAATGTGCCTAAATTCGCCAACAATTTGGCAGATAATTTTGGTGCAAAGTAATCCAACTATTATTTGATATAAGAAGTTAGAACAGTCTACAGTACAGATGTGCTGAAATTATCAAACAGTATGAGCCACTTTAATAAATTTGATGTATCCTTAGGCTATGTTCACACGGCTTATTTGCGGGGCATAATTACGCCCCGCAATTACAGCGTGTGGACGGGGGCGGGGCGGGAGCGGGGGATCGGCACCTCGCCGGCCCATAGATTTTCATTACCAGCGGCGCGTATACGCCGCTAGTAATTCACATGTCATTTCTCCCCCCCCGCAGCGGATTCGCCGAGAAGGGAGAGGAGACGTAATCCATAGTTCTCTATGAGAACTGTGGATTACCGTAATGACTGGGATGTATTCCAGCCGTAATTCGCACAGTACGGCGTGTAATTACGGGCTGAAATCCGTCCCATTTTCAGCCGTGTGAGCATAGCCTTAGATTGCCTGTAAAGGTTTACACCATTTCACTTTTAGACAGGATTATTAATTGTGCCCATAGGTGTTTAAGTACATGTGTTTTAAATAGTATTTCTTTCGGTTGCATTTTTCCCATAACAATTTAAATGATTCACCGATCATGTGTGAGTCACTTGGGGGTTCATAAGACATTCATAAGACAAGAAAAACTATTGGGTTCTATGGGAGAAAAACACTACAAACTGACTAGGTGTGTGTTTTTGTTTCCAAATACAGCATGTTGTAGGTATGGTATGCTTTTCTCTAATTGAGAAAAACTTCAATAATAAAATGAGTTATGTATGTAGTTTGCTTATATACAGTTGAGTCATATTATTATAACCACTTCCTACTTCAGCAGCACATAGTTTATGAAGGCGGTTACATGTGGTCAATTAGCTTGGTGGGTATCCTTTGTTGCAGGGCCGTCTTTACAGCACTATGGGCCCCTGGGCAGAGCTGTGCACTGGGCCCCCCCCCCAAAAAAAAAAAAAAAAAAAAAAACACAACTACACACAGAAACAAATATATAAAATTACTGCTAACAAACTTTTGACCTAACAGCCCCGCCATCTACCAGCTCAGGTCACCATTACATGACAGAGACCACAGCACTGGTCGAATATAGAAGCAAAAGTAACCCCTGACACCAGGGACTCACCGGAGACATCCTCTCTGATCAGTCGTTCCTTGAATCGTTCTTTTTCCTCTTCTTCTGTCCAGACCACCAGACACCTTCTTCCGGCTGCAATCGCCCCTGCAGAATTTTAACCCACAAACTTCTTAGAATCCTTTTGCCACATGTGTTATGGACACCCCCATTAAATAAATAGGTAGTAATG
The DNA here is from genome assembly GCA_025379985.1 of Phyllomedusa bahiana. Lineage (NCBI taxonomy): Eukaryota > Metazoa > Chordata > Amphibia > Anura > Hylidae > Phyllomedusa > Phyllomedusa bahiana. The sequence continues at coordinate 48,863 of JAODAL010014808.1, read as the reverse complement.
TTACCCACAATGAGTAGGTAGGTATGTGATAGGTATACAGCTCTTTGTAGGTACATATGCTGCCCCTGTAGGTGGTTTACAGCCCCTGTAAGATGTATTGGCCCCTTTTATATAGCCCCCTGTATAACTTATGGCCCAGAAAAATATAGCCCCTGTATTACCCCCTATAGTATATCCCCTTTTCATAGCCCCTTAAAAAGTTCCCCCTTTTTCAGCCCCTTTTTTTTATGCCCCCTTTATTTTAGCCCCTGTAGTATATACCCCCTTTATAAATGCCCCCTTGTACCTGCCCCCCGTAGCCAGTGTCCCTGTAGCCCTGTGTTTCCCCCTTGTATCCCCTGTAGCCCCCTTGTTCCCTGTAACCCCCTGTAGCCATGTCCCCTGTTTAAACCCCCTGAAGCAGTGTCCCCCCGTAAACCATGTCCCCCTTGTAGCCAGTGTCCCCCCTGTAGCCAGTTGCTCCTGTAGCCAGTGTCCCCTTAAGCCAGTGTCCCCTGAAGCCCCCTTAAGCCAGTGTCCCCTTAAGCCAGTGTCCCCTGTAGCCATGTCCCCCTTGTAGCCAGTGTGCCCCCCTGTAGCCAGTGTCCCCCCTGTAGCCAGTTGCTCCTGTAGCCAGTGGCCCCTGAAGCCCCCTGTAGCCAGTGGCCCCTGAAGCCCCCTGTAGCCAGTGGCCCCTGAAGCCCCCTGTAGCCAGTGGCCCCTGAAGCCAGTGGCTCCTGTAGCCCCCTGTAGCCAGTGTCCCCTGTAGCCCCCTGTAGCCAGTGTCCCCTGTAGCCCCCTGTAGCCAGAGTCCCCTGAGCCAGTGTCCCCTGTTTGCCCCTGTAGCCAGTGTCCCCTGTAGCCCCCTGTAGCCAGTGTCCCCTGTAGCCCCCCGTAAGCCGTGTCCCTTGTAGCCCCCTGTAGCCATAGTCCCTGTAGCAGTGTCCCTGTAGCCCCTGTAGCCAGTGTCCCCTGTAGCCCGTTGCCCCTGTAGCCAGTGTCCCCCGTAGCCCACTGTAGCCAGTGTCCCCTGTAGCCCATTGCCCCTGTAGCCCCCTGTAGCCTGTGTCCCCTGTAGCCCCCTGTAGCCAGTGTCCCCTGTAGCCAGTGTCCCCTGTAGCCCCCTGTAGCCAGAGTCCCCTGTAGCCCCCTGTAGCCAGAGTCCCCTGTAGCCAGTGTCCCCTGTAGCCAGAGTCCCCTGTAGCCCCCTGTAGCCAGTGTCCCCTGTAGCCAGAGTCCCCTGAAGCCCCCTGTAGCCAGTGGCCCCTGTAGCCAGTGTCCCCTGTAGCCCCCTGTAGCCAGTGTCCCCTGTAGCCAGAGTCCCCTGTAGCCCCTGTAGCCAGTGTCCCCTGTAGCCCGTGTCCTGTAGCCAGAGTCCCCTGTAGCCCCTGTAGCCAGTGTCCCTGTAGCCAGAGTCCCCTGTAGCCCCCTGTAGACCCCTGTTGCCCCCTGTAGCAGTTTTCCCCTGTAGCCAAAAGTCCCCCGTAGCCCCCTGTAGCCAGTGTCCCCTGTAGCCAGAGTCCCCTGTAGCCCCCTGTAGCCCCTTGAAGCCAGTGTCCCCTGAAGCCAGTGTCCCCTTGTAGCCCCCTGAGCCAGTGTCCCCTATAGCCCTGTAGCCAGTGTCCCCTGTAGCCAGAGTCCCCTGTAGCCCCCTGTAGCCAGAGGTCCCTGTAGCCAGTGTCCCTGTAGCCCAGAGTCCCCTGTACCCCCTGTAGCCAGAGTCCCTGTAGCCCTGTCCCCCGTAGCCAGAGTCCCCTGTAGCCCCCTGTAGCCAGTGTCCCTGTAGCCAGGGGTCCCCGTAGCCCCCTGTTTGCCAGTGTCCCCTGTAGCCCGTGTCCCCTGTAGCCAGTGTCCCCTGTAGACCCCTGTAGCCCCCTTAGCCCCCTGTAGCCAGTGTCCCCTGTAGCCAGTGTCCCCTGTAGCCAGTGTCCCCTGTAGCTGAAAAAAAACGATTTAAAAACTGTTACTTACCACTCCGCGCTCCCTGCTGTGGTCCGCGCTCCGGGAGCTTGTTTCCGGCGTGAGCAGCGTGAACTCATCAACGCCCGGCTACGCTGGGACGTTGCTCCCGGTATTTCCTCGGCCGGAAGCCTGCGGGGCTGCCGGCCGAGGATATACAGCGGCGCAGGAGGTGATGTCATCATCTCCTGCGCTGCTTAAAGACGCGGCGGTTCCGGCGGCCTTCCTGCAGAGTGTCGCGCTGCCCGGACCCCTGCAGGGGCCGTCGCTCCACTGGGCAAGGTAGGCGGCTGCCCGGGAAGGGCCCCCCAAGGCTGGGGGGCCCCCGGGCAAGCGCCTACCTGGCCCAATGGGAAAGACGGCCCTGCTTTGTTGCTATCATAGGTAGAAGGGGCAATTTATCAAGCTGGAAAAAGGGATGATTATTGACTTTTGGGCTGTTTTTGTGCAGTTTGTGAACTGTTCATGTGCTGCTGTGATGAACGTATATTGTGAGTGGACAAATGGCACTTTTTAGAATAAATGACATGGAAGCTGCAGAGCATCATGTGCCATTGATGTGAGAGGCAAATGTCAACTACTAAAGTGCATGAGTGGAGCTGCTCACTGCCAGATTGAACCAGGAGGCTACTAGACACATGTCTATAACAACAGTTCAGATAATTCTAGTGACTATGGGGCTCTGAAGCCCATGCATGGTCACTGCATCTCTGCTAAATTACATTGTTAGAAAAGGCTTAAAATTATATGGTAGAATTGGACCTCCACTGATGGCCGCTTAATCCCCCATACTTGTACCTAATTAAGCTCCTGTAGGACGACCTTGGGTTTCATTTTCACTCTATGGATCCTCTACCACACACCTAGTAGCTGTGGGATGCACTGCAGTCAGTGGCTACAGATACCCGTGACAACCTAACAGGACCTTATTGAGTCACTGTCACTTCTAGCCTGTGTAGCTGTTGTCCATGCTGCACACGGTGTTTACTCTGGTTATTAACTTACAGCTGACATTTTACTGCAGCCTAAATTGTCTGCAAATCAAAGAAGTTTTGACACTATTTTTGTCATACGTTAGACAAGTACAATTTGCCTATATTTAATAAAGAAATGTAGGAATATTTAGAAATTGAATCATGTATATGTATTGCCATATGTTCACTGCATTTTGGCTGCACTTTTGAAAAACATTTTAATTTAAAAAAAAAAATATAGTACATTTTATTTTCCAACATCAAGACTAATTTGCAAAGGATTACATGTGTCAGAATGATAGAAACTCACCCGCTCTCTTTACCTCCTGCTGGCTAGAATTTACACACATTTTTTTTCATCTAAGGGTGTAGTGAATATCTTGAAACCTCAGTTTTTTGCAGTAGAGAATACAAAGAAGGTAAAATAAGACAATATTTTTTAAAATGTTTACATCCACATGTAAATTAAGAAATGCTTTTCAAAATGTATCACCGTCTTTTTCCTGTGTTCAAAAATATATCCCCGTTGTAGCCCTAATCTTGTGCACTGACACACAGCACAATCAAAAAGGAGAGAAGCACCCAGTAGCTTTCCAGACACAAACTTTGCTTGAGAACTTCTTTGTACCCATACTCTTGTAGAGAGAACAAATGGACCCATTAGAAATGGTCCGATTTTGAAAGCTACACCCTAAAGGTATTCAATTGTGTTATAATAAGTGCTTAGACCTAGGGCCACTAATAGGGTAGTAGGGGGCCCAGACAAACTGTAAAACAATAAGGGGCCCTATTACCTACGTACTGAAGGGAACTAGCTTTCTACTGGAGGGGGCTATTTATCTTCCTACCTATCTACTGGGGGTGTGTGCAAAATGCACCTAGCTACCTATTGAAGAAGCCTATATACCTACCTAACTACTGGGGGGCATATACACTGACCCCAAAACAATAAACTTAGGACCCATCATTTTTTAAATGGAATTTGTGCAGGGTAAGCATAGAAAAAAAAAAGTGCACTTTCATGACTTTTTTGTGTATTTACCTGAGTTTATTTTCCTGGTTCTTTTGTGTTCAAAAAGTATTATCTTTTTAATAGACATGCGTCTGGTTCTAACGTAGAAAAAGCAGGCTTTGAATTTCCAAGTGTCGTCACATGCCTGCAAAGGCATTGAGCTGCCTAAACAAAAGAAATGATCATTATTATTATAATTTTAAAAACTAAAATCCTAAAAATATTCATCTAGGACAGGGGGTGTCAAACTCGTTTTCCCCGGGGGGGCCACATCGGCGTCACGGCGTACCTTAAAGGGCCGACTTAATTTTAGAACTGTGTAAATGTAACTTCTCCTTAACAGTTAAGAGAGCTATTAAGGAGTAGTTTCATTTGTACAGTATTCCTGTTACAATCAGCCCTTTGATGGTAATCAGGAAGAAGGTGAGGCCCCGGGGGGAGGCAGGCCAGGTGGTGGAGGCCCAGAGAGGAGGCAGGCTAGATGGTGAGGCCCAGAGAGGAGGCAGGCCAGATGGTGGAGGCCCACAGAGGGAGGCAGGCCAGATGGTGGAGGCCCACAGAGGGAGGCAGGCCAGATGGTGGAGGCCAACAGAAGGAGGCAGGCCAGATGGTGGAGGCCCACAGAGGGAGGCAGGCCAGAGGGTGGGGGCCCACAGAGGGAGGCAGGCCAGATGGTGGAGGCCCAGAGAGGGAGGCAGGCCAGATGTGGAGGCCCACAGGGGGAGGCAGGCCAGATGGTGGAGGCCCAGAGAGGGAGGAAGGCCAGATGGTGGAGGCCCACAGAAGGAGGCAGGCCAGATGGTGGAGGCCCACAGAAGGAGGACGGCCAGATGGTGGAGGCCCACAGGGGGAGGCAGGCCAGATGGTGGAGGCCCAGAGGGGGAGGAAGGCCATATGGTGGAGACCCACAGAGGGAGGCAGGCCAGATGGTGGAGGCCCAGGGGGAGGGAGGCCAGATGGTGGAGGCCCAGAAAGGGAGGAAGGCCAGATGGTGGAGGCCCAGAGAGGGAGGAAGGGCAGATGGTGGAGGCCCACAGAGGGAGGAAGGGCAGATGGTGGAGGCCCACAGAAGGAGGAGGGCCAGATGGTGGAGGCCCACGGGGGGAGGCGGGCCCAAAGATGGGGGGAGGCCCAGAGAGGGAGGGAAGGCCAGATGGTGGAGACCCACAGAGGGAGGCGGGCCCAGATGGTGGAGGCCCACAGAAGGAGGCAGGCCAGATGTTGGAGTGCCCACGGGGGGAGGCAGGCCAGTGGTGGAGGCCCAGAGGGGGAGGCAGGCCAGATGGTGGAGCCCAGGGGGGAGGAGAACCAAAATGGTGGAGGCCCACAGAGGGAGGAAAGGCCAGATGGGTGGAGGCCCACAGAGGGAGGCAGGCCAGAGGGTGGAGGCCCACAGAGGGAGGCATGCCAGATGGTGGAGGCTCAGAGGGGGAGGCAGGCCAGATGGTGGAGGCCCAGAGGGGGAGGCAGGCCAGATGGTGGAGGCCCAGGGGGGAGGCAGACCAGATGGTGGAGGCCCACAGAGGGAGGCAGGCCAGATGGTGGAGGCCCACAGAGGGAGGCAGGCAAAGAGGGTGGAGGCTCAGAGGGGGGGGCAGGCCAGTGTGGAGGCCCAGAGGGGAGGCAGGCCAGATGGTGGAAGCCCAGGGGGGAGGCAGGCAGGCCAGATGGTGGAGGCCCACAGAGGGAGGCAGGCCAGATGATGGAGGCCCAGAGGGGGAGGCAGGCCAATGGTGGAAGCCCAGGGGGGAGCAGGCAGGCCAGATGGTGGGGGCCCACAGAGGGAGGCAGGCAGATGATGGAGGCCCAGGGGGGGGCAGGCCAGATGGTGGAGGCCCAGAGGGGAGGCAGGCCAGATGGTGGAGGCCCAGAGGGGGAGGCAGGCCAGATGGTGGAGGCCCACAGAGGGAGGCAGGCCAGATGGTGGAGGCCCACAGAGGGAGGCAGGCCAGATAATGGAGGCGGACAGAGGGAGGCAGGCCAGATGGTGGAGGCCCCCAGGGGGGGCGGGCGGCCAGATGGTGGAGGCCCAGAGGGGAGGCGGGCCCAGATGGTGGCGGCCCCGGGGGGGAGGCAGGCCAGATGGGGGAGGCCCAGAGGGGGAGGCAGGCCAGATGGTGGAGGCCCAGAGGAAGGGAGGCAGGCCAGATGGTGGAGGCCCAGGGGGGGGGCAGGCAGGCCAGATGGTGGAGGCCCACAGAGGGAGGCAGGCCAGATGGTGGAGGCCCAGGGGGGGGAGGCAGGCTAGATGGTGGAGGCCCAGAGGGGGGGGGCAGGCCAGATGGTGGAGGCCCACAGAGGGAGGCAGGCCAGAAGGTGGAGGCCCACAGAGGGAGGCAGGCCAGATGGTGGGGGCCCAGGGGGGAGCAGACCAGATGCTGGAGGCCCACAGGGGGAGGCAGGCCAGATGGTGGAGGCCCACAGAGGGAGGCAGGCCGGATGGTGGAGGCCCACAGAGGGAGGCAGGCCGGATGGTGGAGGCCCACAGAAGGAGGCAGGACAGATGGTGGAGGCCCAGAGTGGGGAAGGCGGGCCAGATGGTGGAGGCCCCAGGTGGGGGAGGCAGGCCAGATGGTGGAGGCCCAGGGGGGAGGCAGGCCAGATGGGGAGGCCCACAGAGGGGGAGGCAGTCCAGATGGTGGGGGCCCCCAGAGGGGGAGGCAGGCCAGATGGTGGAGGCCCACAGAGAGAGAAAGGGGGCTAGATGGTGGAGGCCCAGGGAGGGGGAGGCAGGCTAACTAGTAAGACCTGGGGTGGGGGTTAGAGGAATAGCTGGTAAAGCTCCAGTAGTGAAGCCACTTACCAGCCTCAGTGAACGGTCCTCCGCAGGAGCAGGTATCTTCTCACCAGACAGGAAGCTCCTCTGCTCAGCGTCCTGCCAGGCCTGCAGGGGGCGGGGCCGGAGCACGGGAGCAGCGGGAGCCAGGCAGTCTGTGTTCTTCTACTGTGCATGGAGCTGCCGGCCCCGCCCCTGAGCTCACTGAGCTGTGCTGCCGGCCCCGCCCCCTGAGCTCACTGAGCTGTGCTGCCCATGCTGTCTGCTCCTGTCTCACTGAGAGAAGCAGCCGCTGCGGAGCACAGCTCAGCAACAAGTGCCGGGCCGGATAACACAAGGCAGTGGGCCGGATGCGGCCTACGGGCCTTGTGTTTGACACCTGTGATCTAGGATTATAATACTGTATATACTCGTGTATAAGCCAACCCATGTATAAGCCAAGGCACCTACTTTTGCCACAAAAAACTAGTAAAACTTATTGACTAGGGTGGAAAATGCAGCGACTGCTGGTAAATTTCAAAAATAAAAATGGATACCAATAAAATGACATAGGCAGTTTATTGTCTCCCATAGGCAGGTATATACATTTATAGGTAGGTATATGTCCCCTTAGTAGGTATAGGCAGTTATAGGCAGGTATATGTCCCCCATAGGCAGGTATAGGCAGGTATATGTCCCCTATCGCAGGTATAGGCAAGTACATGTCCCCCCAAAGGCATGTATAGGTGGTCATATGTCCCCCCCATAGGCAGGTATATGCAGGTATAGGTAGTTATAGGCAGGTATATGTCCCCCATAGGCAGGTTTAGGCAGCTATAGCCAGGTATAGGCAGGTATTTGTCCCCCCATAGGCAGTTATAGGCAGGTATACAGGAGGCACAGGATGTCATCATGTCACGCAAACAGCGTGATTACACTCACGCCACCTGTGCCGGAGTCCTAATGCAGAGCAGGGAGTGCTCGCGCTCTGCTTCACAGTGGTATCTTCAGTCATCCTGTCCCTTTTGCAGAAAAGTACCCACAAAGTGTGATGTTTCCACGCCTATGTTTCACGGTTGGGACAGTGTTCTTGGGGTTGTACCCATCCATGTATTTTCTCCAAACACGGCGAGTGGAGTTGATACCAAGAATTTTTATTTTTATCTCATCTGACCACATGACCTTCTCCCAGTAGTGTGTTACTAACAGTAATCTTTGAGACTGTGGTCCCAGCTCTATTCAGGTCATTGACCAGGACCAGGTGTACTTCTGGGCTGATTCCTGATCTTTCTCAAAATCATTCTTATCCCACGAGGCAAGATCTTGCATTGAGCCCCAGACTGAGGAAGATTGACAGTCATCTTGTGTTTCTTCCATTTTCTAGTAACTGCAGCAACAGTTGTTTTCTCACCAAGCTGCTTGCCTATTGTCCTGTAGTCCAAGGGCTTCTTAAAGAAAAACTAACTGGTCTGTGTGAGCCAGAATTCTTGCTGATTGGTAGGTGATCAAATACTTATTTAATGACCAGCGGTGTCAGTATGCACTGACTCGCTGGATATTTGGTGGATCCTCTGTGATCACTGCCGCCGCAGATGGTATAGATGAGGAGACCACTCGCGATGACAGCCAAAGTGCAGGACCATGACACTGGGTATAGGTAGCGGTGACCGGTCATAGCCAGGTATAGCGTAGACGGGTAACAAGTCCCAGGCAGGTAATGCAGCAACGGGGGTCAAGTTCTATGTAGGACAACAACGAACTAACCAGGAGCAAAGGCAGGAAGTTCCTTTTATGCTAGGAGGTTACAGGTCATAGGCTGGGTAATTAGTGTACTGTCCTCTTACATTTCAGGAGACTGCTGAGCACGCCCTAGGGGGCGCGCATGAGTGAAGGGGTAGACAGAGGGGATGGCCATCCTCCTATCAGTCCAATGATGCACCTCTTCTTTAAGCTTGTCATCTGGGCAAAATGTCTGTGCGTGCATTGTAGAGGAATGTTTAGCAGTCAATAATTTCTCACCAAGAAGTATATTACTCAAAAGCAGCCTCTGAGAGCCTTTTTACAGAATAGCAGGGGAAGCACTTTTATGCCCTCTTGAGACATAACTACATGCCAAGTTTTGTAGCAATCTAACCATGAGTGTATATTAGGTTATTTTTCAATATGGTATGACTGTGCTGTGAACATTATGCTATACAATCTAAAATATAATTCAATGATGCATACAAAGGAAGGCAGATATAAATCCAAATAATGTTTACCTTTTTCATATTACTTTTCCATGAACTGCATTGAATTTCACAATAGAATTTTTTTTTACTTTTAACATGTTTCCGCTTTGCAAAAATTTCCACTCAGAATTGTCACAAATTAGAAAAGATGCTGGCTCTGTTGATCAGTAATTTCTAGTTAAGCCTTTGATTGAAGTAGTTATTTAGAAAGTACAATGTGTATCTTTTCTAGAATTGTATTCCAAGCAGCATTTTGTGCAGTTCACTTCCATTTAATAGGAGAGGCCAGCACATCTGCTGCTGCAATTTGTCATTACTGGAGATATCTATTCAGCTGTTGTTAGATAGCAGATTTTAATGCAAGTAGCATAAATAGCTCAGGTTACATAGGTATCTGTAATTTAAAACACACACGTTTGCAAAATGAATGAATGTTTAATAGAAATAACACCCCCTTGGCCCATCGAATAATTGTGGCCTTGGGGTCTATTCTGTTTTGTTCATGAAAAGATTCAGATATGATAATGGCTATGAAATACACCATTGTTATAGCCAGAAGTTTTTGCTTAAAATGCGTCAGTACTTATTATTTTATTCTGTAACCAGTGACACATAACTAGGAATGATATGCTAAGATACTTTAGCCATGGACTTGCTAGTGCTTTGGACATTGTCAGGAATAGATTTAGAAGATTCTGTACTTTGTCAGTGAAAAATGTACATGGCTAAGTTCCCAGCAAGTGCGATAATTGGAAATTGTTCCGCTTTTTTCACATTCATATATTAAAAGAACATATGTGTAACCTCTTAAAGCGACACTTCCATCAATTTGTTTAAAAATATATCAACAGTTTTGTGCTTCGGATTCAAATAGATCCATGTACCTGAATCTTACCATTGATGATAGGCAACCCAGTTTGGCTGCGCATGAATTTTGCCAACAAGCACAAGGCAAATTGTACAAGCAATCAACAGAGTGGAAAAAGGAAATGTAATATTCTTCAATCAGATACCAATCTGAAAAAGGCTGATGAATGGTTGTATGATTTTCTCACGATCATCAGCCAATTTGCGCACTGGCAAACCAACCCTACCCGAATCCAAAGCACAACACTTAAAATCAACAAGCTATACGTAACTATTATATTTAAAAAATAGGATGTTGACTTTCCATACATAGTGGGGCAAATGAATTAATACCATCTAATATTTAGACAGTGTAAATTTAGACTAGACATTCTTAAACTATCCCACATTTATCATAGTGTTGCTAAATCTGCTGGATGTTTAGACTAACTTTACACTTTCTATTAGTTGGCTTTATGCTAAGCGCTAACATTTTGGTGCATATTTTTGCCATGCAATATTGCACCTGAAGCCACACCCCTGTATACTAATCCATGCCCCTTTTGTTGGACACAGCACAGAAGTGATTAAAAACTGTCTGTAATGCATAATAAATATGGCGTAAGGCATGTACGCCAGTTTTGGAGCACACTGCCATAGTAAATTTGCTCCATTGTTTTAAATGTTGCCACATAAACCTCCGGACCTATGTACTGTTGTCTTCTTGCAAGGCCCAGCTGGGTTTTTTTTTAAGTTACTGTGTTTCATCATATGCACCCCCTGAATTTACTGGATAAGTTACTTGATCATCACTATTGCTGAAAATGCTATTGGGTGGCACTGCAGGGAAGCACTATATTAACAGGAAGGATGATATGGAAAGAAGATTCGAAAATTGTCTCAGTGTAAGGGTATGTTTACACAGCTAAGCTAAAATACTGTCCAAAATCCTGGCACGGGTTTGTGCTAAAAACTGTGGTCGGTTTTCAGACTTGCCGTCAGCCCCGTACATTGAATTTACGGGAATCTGACGAGAATCCGGTAAAAGATCTGGCGGATTTCAAAACTGGTCGGAACAAATCTGTGCTGTGTAGACTACAGCACAGATTTTTATTGCTGTCTATGGGGCACAGGTTATAGTCGGATTTTCGGTAGAGTCTAAATACTTTTTTCAGAACCGGTTGGAAAACCCTGTGTTGTGTAGACTACAGCACAGATTTTCTATTGTGGTCTATGGAACACAGGTTACAGCCGGATTTTCGGCAGATTCTAAATACTGATCTGCCGAAAATCCAACCAAAAACCTCTGCTGTGTAGACGTCGCCTTACAGTGTGTCTGCGATCCTGAAGTAGAATTTGAATGGTCCCGCACATCAATGAAGGAAGGTGGGTGCTCAAGTGGAGAGGGTCAAAACAGGCCCATAATATCAAGACTATATAATCCACAGGACACCAATAAGGTATATTAAAAACATAGGTTTATTTACAGGGATAAACAGAAAAATATTGCCAAGAAGTCACATATATAGTACATAGAAACTGATTACAGCATGCGATCACGGAGGAATACAAATTTTAGAGGGATAACAGATGTCGATAATGCCAACGTTTCGGCTATAGGCCTTTATCAAATGACATCTTTTATCATCTAACATCAGTTAGTGTTAATGAGATGAAAATAGACTCCAGGCTCTGAGGGTAACTGCTATATATAGGGATCTGTAGGAGCAGCAGAGGAAAAGAAGCTTCAGTCAAAGCTGTGTGCAGTAGGTAGCAAGCCAGAGCGTCTATCTGGTAATAAGAAGAGAGCTCTTCCACCCCTATGGATCCCTATATAGCTGTTACCCGCAGAGCCCGGAGTCTATTTTCATTTCATTAACACTAACTGATGCTAGATGATGACAGATGTCGTTTGATAAAGGCCTGTGGCCGAAACGTTGGCACTATCGACATCTGTTATCCCTCTAAAATTTGTATTCCTCCTTGACCGCATGTAGTAATCAGTTTCTATGTACTATATATTCGACCTCTCGGCAATATTCTTCTGCTTATGCCTGTAAATAAACCAATGTTTGCAATATACTTTATTGGTGTACTGTGAATTATATAGTCTTGCGATCCTGAAGTGTCTGGAGCTCTAGTAAAATGTAGCTTTGATACTGAACCAAGAAACACTTTAAAGATTATGTAAATATATAGTGAGGGGGTCATATCGGTGGTCAAGCATAGTCCAAGGGCACAGAGAAACGACAACTTTCTCAGATCCATGCACGGTACTTTTCTGGCATTTATTGGCAAAAAAGCAGTACAAACAAGTGGAAACAAACGATAAACAAAATATCTCCTGTTCGTCTGAGCACTATCTACTACAGTAGTGGTTTTTCCCTCACTACTTCCTTGGCAATAGTAAACCAAGTTGGAGACCAAATAAAGCAAACTCAACAAAAGAGTTCATTGATAAAAAAAAACGTAGCTCATCCAACATTTCCTTTAGAAAAATATCTCCAACAGGTATCATATAAGTCTATGGGTGAAAGATGTTAATGTTCAATTTGTCAATTTTCACAGACATCCATTTAAAGGGGTGTTCTCACCATGTATATTAATTTCATATTGATATGCCAACAAAGTCAAATAAGTGAAGGTACCACTGCTAGGACCCACACTTAACTTGAGAGCGGGCACCTAAAAGTGTCAGCTCAGAACGGAGAACCAGTCGCTTGTGTGCACAACTCTCCATTCTGTTCAATGGAAGTTTCCAGTACAAGTGAGTGTTGTTTTCAGCTGTACTCAAACCTCACATAAAAAATAAGGGAGAGTCTTGCAAAAAAGCGACCGGCTCTCCAAGTCTAGACTTTCAGGGGCCCATTCCCAAGATAGGTGCGGGTCCCACTTTTATGGCATATCATATCAATATGTCTTTAACGTGCAAGATGTGTAAGATATGCATAAATGTGAATAATCTATAAATTTGATTTATTAAGAAATATGTGTATATTAAACTTATACTGTATGTGTAATAGTAAAAAGTAGTCCAAGATGGCTGCTGGGTTATGAACAGGCTTCCAAATACACACAAATTGAAATAATACAGAATATCTTCATTTCTAAATATGTATTGTCCTATTTAGATTTGAGTCAAGCTCAAAATAAAATTGTTTGAACTGAAAATACTGTGTGCTTATTACTATATATAAAGAATACAATGCCTTGTTTTGTCTCTACATATCACAGGATTCTAATTAGAAGCCTAATGACAGATTTGCAGACTTAGCTGCATAGGATAGCTGACTTCTTTGTATTGTTATGACAAATAGAGATCGGCCTGATCAAATTTAGTATATAGACGGCAGTTTTTCAACAAGTTATATTTACAAATTGTCTACAGATCAGAAGAGGTGGGGGGGCAGCATGAGTGTCACCGGAGTAATTTTTATTTCATTTTGGGGAGGACAAACATGATACATCAGATCTCAAGACAGATATTGAGTTTGTTGTCCTATGAAAACCTTTGAGTCCAAAAATGGTATATAAAGTCAGACCTGGAAAGAGCAGGGTGGCAAAGGGGACAGGGAGGACTTTGGGGAGCTGAGGCTTCTGAGGTCCAAGCTCCTGAGAGGAAGGAAGTTCATTGCAAGGTTTTGTGTAATAGACCAGGAGGAACTTTGTTCAGATTCCGGTAGATATTTTTGCATAACTCTCCATTCAATGGTATTGTTGTTTTGTTTCTGGATTTATGTATTGTTTTGCAATTATTATCTTTTGTTGTTTGTGTTGTTTCACAGTGTGATCCATAGTAGGTGTTGATATGCTATGGTTATATTCTTTCTTTGTTACTGATTAAAATCCTTATTGTTTTTGTGACCATGTTTGTTGTAATTATTTTTAATGTAATTTTTACCCATTGTACCCCATTTCATTCTGATAAAATATAAACTTTTCTTATACATTTGTCATTGATATCGCTTTCTTTGCTGACCTTCCCCTGACAATCTAGGTAGGAATATTGTTGTTGTTCAACCGTCCCCTGAGAAAATATGTAAGAAATATTAATTATTATTAATAGTGTTGAGCGATTATTATCGACAAAGTTGAAATCGGCAAGTTTTTTATGTTTGATCTGTAATTTTTTAGAACATGCATAATTTAGTTAAAAACTGTGCATCATCTATTAAGGATCATCGCGCCATTTTTCGGTCCTTCCGACATTTTGGCGGCCCAGCAAATCAGCTTACAGAATAAGCAAGGTGAGATGTGGTGTGCGATGTCATGACTGGATGGTGTTATGGTTGCGATTGGCTGGAAAAAACCATACCTCGATTTACATAGAACAGTGTTTCCTGTCAGCCCTCATGGTCTCTCAGCGACTCAAGCAGAAGGAAGTGCGCTCACCTATCTGCTTGTGTCCAGAACACACAGCGAAATTAATATATTTCTTCATAGAGAAAACTCTACTGATTAGCTGTGATCCTGAACAATTTAGTTAATTAGAGATTGGAAGATTTTATGTAGTAAGGTTGGAATTTAAAGGAGCATCTACCGCCGGGGGGGGTGGGTGGGGTAAAATCACGGGGTAGAGGGTGGGACGAACACAAGACAAGCTCTATAAAGAATACTGGATAACGTTCCCAAGACTTAGTTGTAGACATTGCACTGCATAGATTTATTATTAACAGTTTTCTAATTGAAAAATTTCCTGGATATCGGGCAGTCCTGACTTATAGGATACACATCTTTTCTAGAACTGCAGGTCTCTTTGTTAGGTGCAAAACTCCACTTTATTATCAGTATACATTTCAGATAGGTGTTCATTTTCAATTTTGCCCCATTCCACCTTGTTTGATATATCCACCTTGCACTATTAAATTTGAATCCAGCAATTTTAAAGTCCCACAGTGAATAGAGAAAGGTGCCAAAAATATCTTTGTATTATACGAATACATTACAGATACGTGTTTTTTTGACTTTGGCACACAACAGCTTTGTGTTCATGAGGCAGCTTGCACTTAAATCTGATATCCAGCAATTTTATAGTCACAAAAGTGAATTGAAAGGTGCCAAAATATCTTGTATTATACGAATACATAACAGATCCGTGTTTTTTTGACTTTCGCGCACTACAGCTTTGTTCATTGAGGCAGCTTACAACTTAAATTTGAATACAGAAATTTTATATTCACCACAGGTGAATTGATTGGTGCCAAAAATACCTTGTATATCCGGAATACATTTCAGATACGTGTTTTTTTTCACTGGCGCATGGCACAGCTTTGGTGATCGATCTACGGTGTTGCAGTTAAATTGAATCCAGCAATTTTTGTAGTCACCACAGGTGAATTGATAGTGCCAAAAATACCTTTTATTATCGAATACATTTCAGATACGTGTTTTTTCACTTTGGCCAGCAGGCCAGTTGTTGATAATCTACTATGCCCAGTTAAAGTTTGAATCCAGCAATTTTGTAGTCCCCACCAGGGGAATTGATATGGTGCCAAAAATACCTTTTATTATCCTAATACATTTCCAGATACGTGTTTTTTTCACTTTGGCGCAGGCTCAGCTTTGTTGATAGATTCACTTTGAGCAGTTAAATTTGAAATACAGCAATTTTATAGTCAACACAGGTGAATTGATTAGGTGCCAGATAAATACCTTGTATTATCCGAATACAATTTCAGATACGTGTTTTTCACTTTGCGCAGGCCAGCTTTTGTTGATAGATCTACTTTGCAGTTTTATATTTGAATCCATCCATTTTGGTTTGATTGAGGGATTATGAGAATAAGCTGTGATTTGCCGTCTTTAATAAGAACTTTTCCAAAACACCTTCCATACCTTCTCAAATTTTTATATTTTCTGAACAATCGGAGCGAAATTCAGGTGTTAAGCGATCAATAGGGGGTTAGGACATGGAGGTAGAGGTACGAGAAAGGCTCCTTCTCAGTGGTGGCGATCAACACGCATGCCACGAATCGACAGTTGCAGGACGTCAGGCCTGTCATCGCTAGGTTCAGGGCCCTCGTAATCACAGTAACTAACAGCGTTACACCAATCTTGTCCTTTCAGTGGTTAATTGTAACCTGCATCCAGCATCTTACCTCCTCGTCCTCCCAGTCACGGCCACAAATGTCGTCATCAGGCATCAACCAGCATCCGTCCAACAAGAAGCAGCCCAAATGTCAACTCGTGTACCCACCTCCTGTGGATAATCCTTTTTATCTGAAACCTCTTTGATGACAAAATGCGGTTGGGGGTCAGAAGGGCATGAAAAAAGATCAAGAGGCCAAAGTAGGATGAATTTCTCTGCTTCTGACGCCCAGTTACGATGTCCAGTTATCGCCGTCAAAAAGGGTCCAGGACCTCTCAAGCCAGGCCTTCTTTGACCCAAGCCTCTGATTCACCCGCGATGTCATATGCCGCCCTATGCATAACTGCATAAGTAGAGGCAAGAACCTTAGGTGGGTTAACCACACCACCAACATGTCTAGTCACATGCAGCGAATGCAAGGTTGAAATGGAGGCAACACCTTGGCAAAAAGGCCAGACTGACGCTGCGGCCTCCACCCACTGTCACACCCTCTGTCTCCGCCTCCAACCCTCCGACACCACCAAGCGTCCTCAGCTGCCATGTCTCGTCAAGTCCATTATCAGGGATCAGCCTCCCTACAGGCCACCACCTCGCCCGGAAAGAAAAAAAAAAAAAAAAAGAAGCAAGAAAGAAAAAAAAAAGTAAGAAAAGAAAAAGAAAAGGGGGGGGGGGGGGGTGGGGGGGAAAATAGGAAAAATAAAAAAAAGAACTAAATGTACAAAAAACAGTCCCAACAAAAAATACACAGAACAGGCACACTTCAAACACACAGCAAAAAGGAAACACAACACAAAAATGGGGGGGAAAAAAAAAATGCACGTGTGCCCTCTCCACCTCTCCCCCCCTCCCATCCCGGCCCCCTCGCCCCTTCTCCTGGCATTACCCCCCCGCCGCTCCCCCGCCTACCTCCAAGCTTTCCCCCTTCCCTTAGTCTCCCTTCCATACGACCTCACCCCTCCACCCCCCACCCCCGCCCTCCCTCCCGCCTTCTCCACCCTCTTCGTTCCCCACCCTTTCTCCTTCCTCCCCGTATTACCGACTCCTCCCTCCCCTCTCTAACCCCCCACCTCCCGAATCCAGTCCATTGCCCCCCTGGCTATCCACCCCCGACTCCCCCCCCCCCGCGGCCCGTGGTCCCGCCCACCCCCCCCTCCCCCCACCTCGCTCCCCGTACAGTCCCAGCCCTCCCCGGTCGCCGTTCGTCGCCTCGCCTGCCCAGCTCCCCCAGCCCCCACCCCCGTCCAACTCTCCCTCCCGCCGGCCCTCCTCCCCCTCTCCTGGCTGCCCCCTCTTTACCTCCCCTCTTCCACCACCAGGTGGGCCTCCCCCCATCAACCCCCCACCTCGTACCCCCGCGCTACCCAGATCATACCTACTCTTCTCCAATCCGACCCCCTCGTCCCCTATCCTTTCTCCCTCTCTCCCCCCAGCCTTCATATTCCCTAGGGGGGGGGTATCCCCCTCCCCCTTCTGACCACCCCCCCGTCCCCCCCCTCTGCCCCCACCACCCCCAACACCAACCTCCCTGAAAGTTACTCCCATGCCCGTGCCGTTACCTCTTCCCTACTGCCTCCACCTACAGCATCCAGGTATATGTGGATCAGAAGAAACACATAAACCCAACCCAACCCACAGCCCAAAAGCCTTAATGATCGCAAATTGTGCCAGGCATATGGCCTAAGCAATGTAGCCTTCCTGTCAGGTGACACAGATGGTTCCCCACGGTCCAAGGCCCGTTGCCAGCCCCATACCAGATGCTGAGCAGGCATTACATTGCCAGAAAAGCAGTCCCCCCTGCCCTGGCCAGCCACGTGTCCTCTAAAATTTCAAGCGCGTTGTCTGCGATCTTTACCCGAAAAGTACCATCAGACCACCTGACACATGGACTATTAAGCACGGCCAAGGCCACTATATCCTGTGTACAAATCACTTGGTGAGTTTGTGTGGATGTCTCTAGGGGTTACGGTTGCTCTCAGGCTCTCGCACGCACTTCAACAACCGCAGGGATGGTGCAGGGTTCTTTCCCCCATGGTCCTCTGGAGGCAACCACGTGCCCAGAGAAAAACCATGCGTTTTGAAATTAATCTGTCTTGGAGACCGTTCCTCACACATGTCCAGGAAGCCTGTGGAACGTCTCTCCCGCAACGGACCGACGCTGGCTTGCTGCCAAGAGACCCTTGTCCAGGCAATGGTGAGGTGTGTGATAACTGGGCGAAATCTGCTGGCCGCCCTTAAAGTCGTAAGGCCGAGCACATACCCTTGCCTGGCACATGTCATGAACCTTATCGTGGCCAGAATTCTAAAGAGCATACCCGGGTCTGGGCCTGCCTGATGAGGAAGGCATCGAAGTCTAAGATCGCACTTCCCGCCGTTCGCACCCTGCTTCGTCCCGCCCGGAACAGCGTTGCAGCGTCAGCACGCCTCCCCGTCAACCGTCTCATTGTTGATGTGGCAACACGCTGGAATTCCACCCTCCACATGCTCCAAGTGCCCCCGGATTGTGCAGCAGCGCAATGCTGTTAGCAGTACAAGTGACAAGTGGCCTGACAATCAGTTTGTGCGGACGTGCGGGGTGTTGAAGCACCGAGATGAGGCAGGTGAAAGAGGCTCAGGCCCATCCTTAGCCAGTTTTGAAGAAGCCACCCAAAATTGTCCTATTGCGTAACAAGCCTTGTCAGCATGAGCATTGTGGTGATGCTAGTTCTGAAGACGATCGATGGACACTCTGAAACAACAGGTCCCGCCAGCGACGGAGAGGAGTACGGACACAGATGCGGACACGGAGCCTTTCTCTCCGTCAAATTCCCAAGGCCGACATTTCACAGTTTCATCGTCCTTCATAAGGCAGTGGTTCAGGTCCAGAACTAGTGCAGGTGGCGCATCAGCTCTCAGGTGCATCATAGCGGCAAGTCAGGGCTGTTGTTGAAGCTGTGCCGGATGTCAGCGGAGGAGAGAGGAGGAGGAAGAGGTATTACCTAGACACCGATGTTTACCGACGTCCCGCCCTTGGAAAGAGGTTGGCGCGAATTTGAGGGAGGAGGAAGATGAGGAAGTTCATTTGCTAGGCCCCTCGTACCCAGAGGCTTGGGGAAATCAAAGGCTCCCATCTCTCACATGAGTGCTTGATGCTCCCATTTCCTCCAACATGATCCTCACATTAAGGCCATAAAAATAACAAACAGTTACTGGGTGGCACCCTCCTGATCCCCGGTAACAAACAAAACTTAGCACTTTCCTTCCACCCACCAAATAGAGAGTAAAATGCAGGAAATGGAGACCTTGCTGCTGATCAACTAGGAGACATCTGTGCCTCTGCTTCACGTTCCCCAAATTTCACGGTGGAACAACATCAGCGACGGTGACCAGCAGTAGAGTACCAATAAGACACGAACAGCATCAGCAGCCGCACAGCAGCATCAGGCAAGGTTGCAGAAGCCTAAATGGGTACCTCTGCCAATCTTTATATACCACCTACCAACGCATGCAATGGCAGGCACACTACAACAACAAGACCAGTTTAAGAACATGGTGGCCGACTATCTGCGTCTCAACACAGGATGTTTTTGGAGGTGTTTTCGGACCCTATAGACCTTCAGGGTATCCACAAAATTGACGAATGGCCCGAGCTACGCTTACCACGCCATACAGGTTTTGGTCCTGCCCAGCAGCCATCGTCATCTCTGATCGACTTTCAGCACAGCTGGAGGGAGTCATTACAGAAAACACATCCGGCTTTCCACAGATAATGTGGATCGTTTGGACTTTCATCAAGATGAATCAGGCATGGATCTCTGATTGATGTTGGTGGCCCCAGATTGCCGAGGTCACCGATTTAAAGTTGCCGTGGTCTACTTCACATCCCTCTTCAAACAGAAATGGTCCTCTTGAAAAATGTTTTTTAAAATGATCATTTCTTACTGCAATTTTTTATTCTCTTTTTCCAACAGTTCATTTTGCAGGTTTTGCTGTGAGAGACCTGTAAAAGACAGCAGGTTTTCATGACAACACCGTAATCCATTTACCTCCACTTTAATCTTTAGAAGTTTTCGCATTGTCAATGGTTTTGAGGTCATGGAGTGCTGTGAGATACAGCTATAATAATGGTTCCTTTGTAACTGAAATGTGTGCTTTAAAGTGGCATTTCTCCCTCACAATTTTAATAGTGGGCTGAAAGTCCTATTAATAATTTTTTAGGGTCATGTAGCTGTGTAGATACAGCAATTATCATGGTCCTTTGAACAGAAATGTGGCTTTTAAGTGCATTTTCTCCCTCACAATTTTAAATGTGGCTGAGAAGTCATATTTATAATTTTTTGGGTCAGTAGCTGTGAGATACAGCTAATAATCATGGTCCTTTGGAACAGAATTGCGCTTCTAACACACACAATTTCTCCCTCACAATTTTAACAGTGGCTGAGAAGACATTTTTATATTTTGTATTTGGGTCATGCTGCTTGAAATGAGCAATACTACAGTGTCCTATTATAAAAAAATTTTGTTCTTAACAGACATTTGTCTTCACAATTGTCCAAAGTAGCTCAACGGGTCATTGCTTATTGAATTTTGGGGCATTTGCTTAAATGCAGCTATACTACAGTCCTATTATACAAATTTTTTTGTTTCTAACAGAACATTTGTTCTTCCACAATTGTCAAGAGTGCTCAGTGGTGATGGTGCTGTCAGAAACAGGAAAGGTAGGACACTGTTTAATTGGAACATATTGCAAAATGACTTGTTTTTTGCAAGATCTTTACATAGCTATCCAATCCCGTATTGAACAACCCATTTTAATACAATTAAAAAAAGAGAAACAAAGACATTTGGGATTCTCCATTCCTATTTTAAAAATGTGTTTTTCTAGAAATTATACTACTAAAAAACTTGCATGTACAAAATACTGGTAAAAAAATTCCCTCTGAATTGTACAAGGGAGGTACAAGGAAAACTTGACCAGATGTAGATTATCAGATGACAGGCGTATGGAGCACGACAGAGAACAAAGTACAGAGACAATTTCCTCCACACATTTTGAGTAAAATAAGAAAAAGATGTCCAAGAAAAGGGCAACCTGGGAGGAACAGAAGTTAACCACCAGGTATTTCCAAGAGAAGCTCAATTGGTGTCCGCACCCATACGAGGGGCAAGCGTCTACCCAGGACAGGGACAGTATATGTCCAGTGAAACTAAAATGGTGGTTGCAAAGACTCTATTTTACGCACATTTTTAATCAGGTGGTCCTACAGGTATAATTGTCATTCTGTAGTAACAGGACAGAAAATATTAATGTCCAGTTCAACTAAAATCGTGGTTCAAGAGACTCCTTTTCCGGCACTTTTTAAATTTGGGTCAACAGGTTTAATGGTCATACCTGCTGTCCAGGACAGGTATGTCAATGTCCAGTCAACTAAAATTAGTGGTTGAAAGACTCCTTTTCCCGGCACTTTTTAAATCTGTGGGTCAGACAGGTTTAATGGTCATTCTGCATACAGGACAGATATAGTCATGTCCAGTTCAATTAAAATGGTGGTTTGAAAGACTCCTTTTTCCGCACTTTTAATGTGTTCAGTTTGCTGGTTTTTGCTGTAGGAGACTGTAAAAGACCAGCAAGTTTCATGACAACACCGTATTCCATTTACTCACTTTATCTTTAAATTTTTCGCATTGTCAATGTGTTTTGAGGTCCATGCTTGCTGAGTGAGATAAGCTTATAATTATGTTCCTTTGGAACAGAAAGTGGCTTTTAAGTGGCATTTCTCCCTCACAATTTTTTAATAGTGGCTGAGAAGTCATATATATAATTTTTTATAGGGTCATGTAGCTAGTGAGATACATGCAATAATCATGGTCCCTTTGGAACAGAAATGTGCTTTTAAGTGGCATTCTCTCCTCAGCAATTTATTAATAGTGGCTGAGAAGTCATATTATAATTTTTTGGGTCATGTTGCTGTGAGATACAGCAATAATCATGGTCCATTGAACAGAAATGTGGCTTCATGAAGTGGCATTTCTCCCTCAAAATTTTAACATGGGCTGCAGAAGACATATAAAATAATTTATTAAGGGTCATGCTGCTTTGAAATGCGCAATACTACAGGTCCTATTATAAAAAAAAATTTGTATACTAACAGACAATTTGTGTTCTACACAATTAGTCCAAAGAACTACCAGTCAAGCTTTGGAATTTTTGTGGTGCATTATGCTTATTGAAATGCAGCTCTACTACAGACCTATAATACAAATATTTTTGTTTCAACAGACATAGTTCTTCACAATTGTCAAGATGTGGCTCAAGGGATGGTTCGGTCAGAAACCGGAAAAGGTAGGACACTGGTTAATGTGGACACATATTCAAATGACTTGTTTTGCAAGATCTTTAACATAGCAACAATCCCTGTAATTGAGAATCCAACCCATTATAATACAATAAAAAAAAGAAAACAAATACATGGTGATGGATTCCATTCCTATTTTAAAATGTGTTTTCTAGAATTAAACTACTAAAAAACTTGCATGATACAAAATAGCTGGTAAAAAAATTTCCTCTGAATTGTACGAAGGAGTGTACAGTAACACTTGACCGAATGTAGAATATTAGAGACATGGCTTAGGGAGCAACGGACAGAGAAACAAAGTACAGAACAATTTTCCTCCAGCACATTGAGTAAAATTAGAAAAAGAATGCTCAAGAAAAAGGGCACCTGATGGAACAGGAATTTTAACCACCCGTAAATTCCAAGTTAGCTCAATTGGTCCGCATCATACGGAGGGGTCAGCGCTACCCAGGACAGACAGTAATATTTCCAGTGAACTAAAATGGTGGTTGAAAGAACTCCTAATTACGGCTCTTTTTTAATGCTGTGGTCCCAGACATTTTTAATTGGTCATTCTGTGGTAACAGGACAGATATAGTTAATGTCCAGTTTCAACTAAAATCGTGGTTCCAAAGACTCCTTTTCCCGGGCACTTTTTAATTTGGGGGTCAGACAGGTTTAATAGGTCATACTGCAGCCCGGACAGGTATGGTCAATGTCCAGTCCAACTAAAATTGTGGTTTAAAAG
The DNA here is from genome assembly GCA_025379985.1 of Phyllomedusa bahiana. Classification (NCBI taxonomy): domain Eukaryota; kingdom Metazoa; phylum Chordata; class Amphibia; order Anura; family Hylidae; genus Phyllomedusa; species Phyllomedusa bahiana. The sequence goes on along the minus strand of JAODAL010014808.1, from coordinate 25,960 downwards.
ACTCCTTTTCCCGGCAACTTTTAATCTGTGGGGTCAACAGGTAAATGAGACCCCGATTCTGCAGTACAGGACAGTTATAGTCAATGATCCAGTTCAATTAAAATGGTGGGTGAAAGACGCCTTTTTCCGGCACTTTTTTAATCTGGGGTCATGCGGGTTTGGGGCTAAAGCTGGGGCCCCCAGGACAGGTATATCCAGCCTGAAACAAATGGTGGTTGAAAGACTCCTTTTTCCCGCACTTTTAATCTGGGGTCATGCAGGTTTGGGCTCAAGCTGTGGCCCAGGAAAAGGTATACCCAATGTCCAGTAAACAAAATGGGGGTTTTAAAGACTACCCTTTTTCCGGCACTTTAATCGGGCCCATGCAGATTTGGGCTCATGCTGTGGCCCAGACGGGTACATCAATGTCCAGTAAACAAAATGTGGTTGAAAGACCCCCCTTTCCCGACACTTTTGAATCTGGGGTCATGCAGGTTTGGGCTCAGCTGGGCCCGGGACATGTATACCCAATGTCCATTCAACTAAAAGGTGGTTAAAACCCCTTTCCCCCAGCACTTTAAATCTGGGGTCATGCAGTTTGGGGCCCCATGCGCGTTCCAGGACAGGGAGGGTTCAATGCCAGTTCAAGTAAGGATAAGGTTCAAACATACTGCCATCTGCCCACTTTTAATTTGTGGGTGATCAGTTTAGGCCATGCTGTGGGTACAAGACGGGGATGGGTGAATGGTGTGTGAATTTTTTTCTGTGTCTTTTATATACTAAGTTTTTTGCCTAAGATGTAGCACGTATCCATTTTGACTTTTGGGATGTTAATTCCACCCTTCTCCAGCCCTTTTTGGGTGTAAGAATGAAGGTGTTGTTTTCTCTCCCATAGACTTTAATGGTCATCGCTCATAATCGACCACCCACTATCGACTATCTTGTCGATGATGGTCGACTATCGACCATCGACCGATGTCGATGGTCGACGTAATCGCTCAACATTAATTATTAACAATATTAATATTCAAGAATATTAATATTGAACAACAACAATATTCCCAGCAGCCATCTTGGCTAACTGTTTTACTATTACACATACAGTATAAGTATAATATACACATATTTCTTAATAAATCAAATTTACAGATTATTCACATTTATGCATATCTTACAGATGGCCTATCACTGTATGCAATTTGGATGTCACATTCCATATATGAATTATGAGTTATTGCTTCTGCAGGTAAAAAGGAGGGGATTTTCTTCTTCTTCCTATATGTGGGTATAAAATATGTATATATATATATATAAAATATAATATATATATATATATATTTTATATATATATACACTCAACCGGCCATTTTTATTAGGTACACCATGCTAGTAACGGGTTGGACCCCCTTTTGCCTTCAGAACTGCCTCAATTCTTCGTGCATAGATTCCACAAGGTGTTGCAACGATGCTCAATTGGTACCAAGGGGCCCAAAGAGTGCCAAGAAAATATTCCCCACACCATGACACCCACCACCACCAGCCTGAACCGTTGATACAAGGAAAGGATGGATCCATGTTTTTCATGTTGTTTGCCCGCCAAAATTTCTGACCCTACCATCCGAATGTCCCCAGCAGAAATCGAGACTCATCAGATCAGGCAAACGTTATTTTCCAATCTTTTACTGTCCAATTTCGATGACTTGGGCAAATTGGAGCCTCAGGGTTTTTAGTTCTTAGCTGAAAGGATGGCACCCGTGTGGGTCTTTTGCTGATGTAGCCCATCTTCCTCAAAGTTCGCCGTACTGTGCGTTCAGAGATGCTCTTCTGCCTACCTTGGTTGTAACGGGTGCTATTTGAGTCACTGTTGGCCTTTCTATCACTCGAACCAGTCCTGCCCATTCTCCTTTGACCTCTCACAACAAGGCATTTCCCCCCACAGGAACTGCCGCTCACTGGATGTTTTTTTTTTTCTTTTTCGGACCATTCTCTGTAAACCCTAGAGATGGTTGTGCGTGAAAATCCCAGGGGATCAGCAGTTTCTGAAATAGACCAGCCCTTCTGGCACCAACAACCATGCCACGTTCAAAGGCACTCAAATCACCTTTTTTTCCCCATACTGATGCTCGGTTTTTAACTGCAGGAGAATTTTCTTGACCATGTCTACATGCCTAAAAAGCACTGAGTTGCCCCCCATGTGATTGGCTGATTAGAAATTAAGTGTTAACGAGCAGTTGGACAGGTGTACCTAATAAAGTGGCCGGTGAGTTTTATATGTAATATATATATATATATAATATATATATATATATAATATAAGTATATATGTGTAAGATAGGTTATATAATAGATTATCTCCAAGCCAATTCTTATTCCAAACGTCTCAAGATGGTCACAGAGGTACAGGGATGATCACAGATACACTAGAGCTATCAGAGTTGTGTCTTATAAGGAACCCCGTAACCTATCTTATTTTATTGCAAAACACTGAGAGGGAAGGATCCAGCCAAACAAGGTTATTTCTTTTAAAAAATTTTCCAAAATCTTATTACCAAACCATTAAAAAGACAAAAATGAAAATAACTTTTCCCCCCCGGTTTTTTAAAATTTTTCTCATGCACATGGGGAGGTTTTTGCAAATTTTGGGGTCAAAAAAAAGATTTTAACTCTTTTCCCTTTGCCCGCCCCCCAACCAAAACCGCTTTTTCGGGATACAAATCCCTTATTCTTTGGCTTGGTTTAAATGAGTGCAAAAAGGGAACCGGAAAAACCTTTAAAAAAAGGGAAAAGCCGCTCAAATAATTTTAAACAACACTTCCCCCACCCCCCCAAAAATTTGAAACGGAAAAAATACTCCCCAAAAAACTACTTTTTTTCTTACCCAAAAACACAATTTTTAAAATTTTTGTTACATCTAAAATGCCCATACATTCAAATTTAAAAATTAAAAAAAGGGAAATTAAAAACCGTGAATTTTTTAAAATATTGATGGAAAAAGGTCCTGTTTATGTTAAGCCCCTGAGGAGAAACCGGGTTTGGAAAAAGTTGGTAGTTTCCACCAGGGCCTTCCTTGAAGATCAGTATTTTGCATGCCCTCCCCCTCAAAAAGGACGTAAAAAATCATTTAAAATCCCAATGACTGATAGGGCAGATACATTGCCCCCATGCTGTTCTGAAATTTGGGGGGAAAAACTGCGGGAGGGATAGGGGCCCATAAGGCACCCCAGAAAAAAAACCCCGGCGTACACGTATCTTTAAAGGGAAAATTACGCCCGGGATTTCCCAAATACCCCGAGTTTGATGAGGTAGCCCCATTTAAAATTTAAAGTTTTGCAATTTTGTGGGGCTTTGATGACAAAGGTTTTAAACTTTAAAAAAACATTTTAATTTGTGTTGATTTTGTTTTAGTTGCAAGTTTGTCCCAACAGCTTTCCCCCGCATTTATAAAAAACCCTCGTTTCCAGCCAGGTGCCTGATTCAACTTTTTTAGGTTTTAAAGAAAAATTTGGGGAAAAGGAGGGCCCCTAGACGGAACCTCACGAAAAAAAATTTTCCCAATGGGGCGCTGCAGCGAAACCTTTTTGGGAATTTTTTAAATTTACAAATACTAGGGGAAGATGATTTTTTAATAATTTTTAAATTTAATTTGGGGAAAAATTGATGCTAAATCGACCCCTTTAAAGGGGAGAAACCTGGGAAAAAAATCCCCTTTTTTTTTCCCTTTTAAAGTGGCTACGTTTAAAGTGTTTCAAAACCCCAAAATTTCCCTTCCGATCTTTTTTAAATAGCTTTGTTCAAAATTTTATCGGAGTAGCCTCGTTGTTTCAAATTCCTGCACACTGGCTTTTGACACACTTGAATTTTCCCTTAAATTGCCCCTTTTTGCAATTCCTCTTAAACGATGCTTTTTCCGCCCCCATAGGAAAAATTTTGGACAGCATCCCGGGTGGCATGTGATCCCCAGTAAAATAAAAATTTCCTGGCCAAATTTTTTTGAAAAGGCAACCTGCCTCGGCCCCTCCCTTGTTTAGCACAAAAGTGACTCGAGAAAAATCAATGCTATGGGTGTGCATGTGGTAAGTAAAGCGTAAACAATGGTTGTTCTTATTCAATGACAACAAGCAGAGATTTTGAAAACTATGAGGAATTGATACAGAAAGTATAAATTGCATCACTTTATTATTAAAAAATAACCTCTCTTTGTAGATAGAGGGAAACCCTTTTAATGCATTTTATTTACAGTTGGTGCCTGTCAAAAGGCTTTGCCCTTCTGAAATACAGACACTTTTTAGTGAAGACATTAATTGTAGAATCAAATTGTTATATCCTTTTCATTATTGGATGGTCACAATAGTTATGTCAGGCGCAGATCACATAATTGAATGCGGCTCATGCAGAGAATCTAGAATTTAGAAGCAGCCATCGCTGATAGGTTCAGTATGGAAAAGTTGGCATTATTGTGTTTATCTTTCATAACGGATACAATCTTGCTTTGAGAAAATAAACCTTTGGAATATGTTTCTCTGAACGCTGACACCATGTGTATGAGTTTTTATATGGAGTGTGGGTAAACAAGCTGTACAGCAGGGGACTTATTCAAATGTGTAATTTAAGCAATACACAATGAAGCAGTGTTTTCTTTCTGCATGAGATATACAGTGTAACACTGTATTATGGTTTCTTGACTTGTTTCTGAGGAAATAGGAAAGGCAAAATGTAAAAATCATACACTGTACTTTTATTTTGGACAGACATCGGATTCTTGGCTATGCGTAATGCCAAGTTTTGTACAGATAAAACTTTCACGCCTATTTTTCCTGTGGAAAAAATAAATGTTAAAGCGTTAAATCATTCTAGTATTTCTACCCTGAAAGGATCAGAAAATCCATAGATTGTCCACATGTTTTACATACGAAAGGTGGTACTTTTTGGTGAGTGGTACCTTTTGGGGGCCGGGTACTCTGCAGCAACTGTGCTAGTTTATACTATTAAAGAGGTTTTGCCATCAAAAACATTGATAGTATATCAATTGGACATGCCATTAATGTCAGAGGGGTGCGATCCCACCTCTAGGGCATGAACCTATCTCCCCCTCCCCATATAAAAGGAGGTACTTTTTGGTGAGTGGTACCTTTTGGGGTCACTGGGTGACTCTGCAGCAACTGTGCTAGGTATTATACTATTTTGCCATAAAAAAAAATGATAGTATATCAATTGGACATGCCATTAATGTCAGAGGGCTGCGATCCCACCTCTAGGGCAACTCCCTTTACTGAATGGCACAGTCACTCTCCATTCATTTCAATGGAAGCTCTGAGTACAGCTGAGCAGTTGCATTCAGATATACTAGGAACTACCAGTGAAATGAACGGAGAGTAACCAGTCAAGTGTGTCCACTTCTCTATTCAGAATGAGGAATTTCAGGGGTCTGTTCTGGAGATAGGTGTCCCAGAGGAGGGAGCCACACTTCTCTATGTTGATAGCATGTCCTATTGATAAGCCTTCAATGATTGATATTGCAAATGCCTATGTGGCAAATTGCAACTGGCTGTGTAAACTCCCATATCTGTAAAATAAGGACAAAGAAAGAACTTATAGAAATAGGAGTGCAAAAGGGAGAGCCACAGGTAAGTGGGACCAGGACTTAGACAATGGGTAGGCAGAGCTAGACAACCGCCTAGGCTACCTATCTCTGCCTGCCAGAAAGGGAGTGAAAGAATGCATGGAGTGGGCTCAGGATTTGAGCCTGCTCCATAAACGGTGCTTGCCAGCTGTTATTTACTGTGCACTGTGCATCAGGTCAGAGCCAGGCTGAATTTTTCGGTAGGGGTTGGCACCATTTTCTCTATTTGTCTAGGACACCAAAATGCCTTGCTCTGGCCCTGGTGGACTGAACTTTTCAAACTCCAGCTCTAGGAAGGGTGAGGAAAGGAATAGATAGGGATGGTCTCTCATGTCCTGCTTCTACTATTGTTAGAAGTTGAGAGAAATTCAAGTTCATGATCAATTCCATTCAGGTTGATGAAGCCAATATAGGAAATTAGTATTGTCTAATACTGAATTTGGACAAGTATACTAATGAGTGATGACATTTCTTGCAGGGAGTGACATTGCTTCTATTTTCTTTTTCCATATGGTGATCTTCACATTATTATAGAATGTAGACTTTCGTGTAAGCCTTTATCCTTGTTACCTTTTTTTAAATAGTTGTAAAGAGGGATTTTAAACTAGAACTGTGTGCGCATTTTAAACTATTTCTAAAAAAAAGTTTTATATCTTAGCTGTGATTTCTTTCTGATGGTGCTGCGAAAAGTTTATTGTACTATTTACTATAACTATAAAAAAAAAACGCAAGTCCGGGCTATTAGATGATCACTGTACTCCTGTGTGACTTCTTTGTTATCTAGAGGCATCTTATGGATAGCTTAATCCACTTCCCCCTTTGAATCAAACAAGAGCATGAAAAAGGCAGATTTCATAAGTGAAAGCAAAAGGACTTAAGGCATAGTTGGCAACTTTTGAAAATGAAAAAGCAGGAGATATTAGTGGGCGGCGCGCTATGCGCGCCGCGGGAAAAATTTGCATGGACACGCCCATCTTGACTGTATGCCACGCCCCTTCAAAAAGCCACACCTACTCCACCTAACTGCATAACGGCTTTGAAAGAAAGCCAGGTAGATGCCCTTATAGCCAGGTAGTAGCCCCCCATAACCAGGTAGTGCCCCTTACAGGCAGGTAGATGCCCCCTTTTAGCCAAATAGATGCCCTCTCTGTAGCCAGGTAGAGCCAAATTTGTAGCCAGGTAGATGCCCCCCCTTTGTTAGCCAGGTAGATGCCCCCCATTGTTTGCCAGGTAGAGCCCCCATTGTTTGCCAGGTAGATGCCCCCATTGGTTGCCAGGTAGTGCCCCCTCTGTTGGCCAGTTAGATGCCCCCATTGCTTTCCAGGTAGTGCCCCCTCTGTTGCCAGGTAGATGCCCCCATTGTTTGCCAGGTATGGCCCCTCGGTAGCCAGGTAGTGCCCCCTTTGTTAGCCAGGTAGTGTCCCCATGCCCCCATTGTTTGCCAGGTAGTGCCTCCATTGTAGCCAGGTAGACCCCCCCCATTGTAGCCAGGTAGTGCCCCCCATTTTGTAGCCAGGTAGTACCCCCTTTAGTATCCAGGTAGGTAACCCCCTATAGTAGCCAGGTAGTGCCCCCATTAGTAGCCAGGTAGTGCCTCCATTGTTGCCAGGTAGTGCCCCCAATTGTAGCCAGGTAGTGCCCCCCATTTTTAGCCAGGTAGTGCCCGCCATGTTGAGCCAGGTAGTGCCCTCTCTGTTGCCGGGTAGTGCCCCCCATTGTTAGCCAGGTAGTGCCCCCTCTGTTGTCAGGTATGGCCCCCATTGTTAGCCAGGTAGACCCCCCATTGTAGCCAGGTAGAGCTCCCGTTGTAGCCAGGTAGATCCCCCATTGTAGCCAGACAGTGCCACCCTAAAACTAATAAAAATAATATAATAAAATCCACTTACCTGACCGGGCTCCTGCAGAGCGGCCCACTCCTCGACATCTCCTCAGCAGGGTCACCGGGGAAGTGAGAGTAGCCGCGCGTCACTTCCCCTGTGACGCTGACATGTGTGTACGGCGCACAGCGGCGCCAGACATACAGGGGGAGGAGGCAGGAGGGAGCGATCCATTCTGCCTCCTCCCTGCTCAGCGAGGTTCCGGCCGGGTGAAGCGGGCACAGCGCCCGCTTCACCCGCCTGTGGGAACGGACCGGCGGCACCAGAGTAGCGCACCAGCGCTACTCCGGCGCCGCGGTCTATTTAAAGAACCCCCGCCGCCTGCTGGCGGCGGGAGGAATGCCAACTCCCCCGGGAGGGCGGGGGGGGGGACCCCAAATAGCGGGACCCCCCCGCCAAAAACGGGAGAGTTGGCATGTATGACTTAAGGTGCTTTTGTCAGGTGATTTTTTTTTTACTTGCACAATTTATTTTTTTTACTGGCAAACTTCTTTCAGTTATCTAAATTGTTTGGAAGGGTGCTATAAGTGAGTAATCGATGCTTGTGTTTAAAGTCTTGCAGATTATAGACATACTAATTGACAATATCTGTGATAAAATTCTCTATTGTTAACAGCTTAGGGATCACTTTTTATGTCCATGATTGTTTATTTTAGTCTTTCAGGGTACGTCCACATGACAAGTTTTTAACATGTATTTACATGGTATTACATGTGTATGTAGGGTTTTTTTTTCACTGCAGTCATTTCCATGTGGTTTTGGACAGGATAAAAAACAGATACTAATATTTGGGACATGCTTTACACAAGGTTTTTAGCTATCCCCATTGACATCGATATTAAATTTCCTTCCGTTTTCCGACCACAGAGTGAACAGGTTCTAAGATTTATTTTTTACTGAAAAAAAAAAGATTGCCGATAATACGTGTTGTATGAGCTATAACGTGTATTTTCTATTGAGGTCAATGAGAATAGTTCATTTTCAGTTTTAGATGAGTATTTCAAGTTGGAATCTGCGTGTATTCCGACTTGAAATGCTCATTGTGTGGACATAGCCTTACATGGAACTGATTTGCTACTATTTTGTAGTCTTTAAGTGTTTTCATATTTTTGTATCTGCTTTTCAAATTCTAATATTGTTTTGACAATAAAATTGTTATTTTGATAAGCAACTTTTGGTCTATGCCATATCTTTCTCTTTATTCTTAGAAAAAGTGCATTCATTTTTTTGGCACAGCAGCATGCACTCTAAGCATATTATCGGTGGTGTCCGTTCATCATTTTGCTTTTACAGTAATTAATTATTCACTTGTAACACCTTTCCAAACAAGTTAGATAACTGAAAAAAGCTTTCTGGTCATAAAGGCAGTTTAATAACAGCACATCACTGCAGAAAAAAACACAACAAAACTGCACCATGTGAAAGGACCCTAAAAGTTGAGAACCTAGATTACATTACTTCTAATACCCACTTGAGAAATAATATGACCACTTGCTCAATGAATCTCTAGCATGTTAAAAGGTTTTCCAACACTTTTAACAGTTTGTTAGTCATTAGGGGATAATTAAATGTAGAAAGAAAGAAATTACCCTGCAAACCCACTAATTCCATCTGTGTAGTTGGTCCTGGTAATTCTAGCCATTGATGTCACTGTTCATTCTTCATGTGACCCTGTAGCCAATCACAGACTACCGCGGTCACGTGTGGTATATCCAGCACTGTGGCCTCTGAATAGCTGTAGGGGTAGGTGAAGAAAAAACAGTCATTGGCCAGTTTCACCAGGGCATTGGAATGAGTGGTTTACAAAGTAAGTTTGTTTTGTTTTTTCTGTATTTTTAATAATCCCCTAATGGCTAACAGGTAGTTTGAATAGTTGGGAGACCCAGGTATACAAAGTTGCCCCAAAAATGAATTGCTAGGTTCCTTCTGTCTGTAGTTGCAAGAACAATTAGAATTTCAACGCAACTAGAATAAGCATGGTCAACCAAGGACACCAGCTTGATGGCAGCCCGGGATACTGAAGGCCACATGGAGGTGATTTGAGATGTTCTGATTGTGGCAGACATATATATTAAAACTGAAAGTTCAAGGTTTGGTACAGAGATCTGCAGCAGCACATCTGTCTTTTTTATATTTTCACCTGAATTAATAAGCAGGCTGGGAATCATAGAATATTAACAGTCCATGACTCATGGGTGTCCTGTTATCTGTCTCAGACTTTTGAGATTCATTCATTTAGGCCACCAACTGAAATATTTCTAGAAATTAATATGCCTTATCATGAAAATATGTCCCCAGATGTATCTGTGTGCCAAAACTCAGCTGACAGGTAAAGCTCTCATTTTATCTAACAACTTATTCGGAACATTCTAAGATATTCCAAAAGAAAACCAGATGTGCTTATCTGTTTATGATGAAATTCTGTTAAGTGCTCAAATATTTTCCTCATAAGTAGCAGAAATATTGTTTATTTGTTCTAAGATTGGAAATAGTGGTTAGATGTATGTATATATATATATATATATATATATATATATATATAAAACATATAATATATATATATATATATATATATATATATATAAATAAATATAAATAAAAATAACATAAATGACACATTCATGATTAAATAAACCAACATAATTGGAAATAAATAGATACATCAATATAAATGAAAATGTAAGCCATATCTATTGCATATGCCCTCATAGCCAATATATATAATAAAAATTTATATTAACTTAAAGGGGTTGCCTTACTACAAGGATTGCTTTTTATGTTAAAGATCTTGCAAAAACAAGTCACTTTGCAATATGTGTCCATTAACAGTGTCCTACCTATTCTGAGATATCCCTTCTTGTACGGGCTGCATCAGCTCCTCCGGTCGCTATACCTACAGACCTGTTCAGTCTCTCATGACAGGCTACCAGCGCTGGTTGCTATAGCTACAGACCTGGCTTCTACTGCAGCCTAGTGGAAGCCAGTATACACGCCTCTGAATTTAAAGTGAAACCAAGAAAACAGGACTGAGGTAAGATAAATCAATATAGTGAGACAACCCCTTTTAGGTATACCCAATATAAACTAATGTGGCTCCCAAATATATAACGGATATCACATTTACTTTCCATGCATTTTGGCCATACCATATATACATTTATTTGTAACTAAGTTGGTTTATTTAATTATGTATATATAATGTATGTAATTTATATAGATATACTTACATTTAGTCATTATGTCAAATCAGATTGGTATGTGATTTGTGCACTGTCCATATGTTTGTGCTCCTTTTATGAAAAATATTACTTATGCTGTGTGGCTATATATTTTCCTGTGGCTGCTGCTTTTTTCTGTTTGTGGGCTGGTCCTTACTCACTTGATGTATTGTTTAACATATTGCTGTTATCAAGATTATCTTTCTTAGGCTACTAAGAACTCTTTTTGTAATGTATTAAATAATCTACTTTTTACAATCAATGGGAATTGAGGGGTTGTGTCTACAGAAATGGGTCTGGTTATTTTAAATTTGATTAATTGCTATTCTTGTTCCTAATATCAAGTCTGACAACTCTTCTTATAATCTGTATGTTTTCTTACATAGCAGGGTAATGACTATGGCTTATTTTGTTTGTTATTTGCTTTTATTTGTTAAAGCATAAGCATGTACTTACATTATGATCACAAGAAAGTGTATTGTCTTTGAAAATAATAACATTTACTATAAAAAAAAAAGAAATGGGCCTGGCTTATGTCCAAAAATTTTCCCTGCCAGCTCTCTGAAAATCATTTTCAAAAGTTGGCAAGTATGGCCTACAGTAATTATACATAGTATGTTCATCAATAAGTTGTTTTTAGCAGCATATTTTACCTAAAAGCATGTAATGTTCCAACAGGGTTCATGTTATGATTTTCTGTTGCAAAACTAAATGAACACATCAGTAAAAATTATGCCACACTCAGAAGGGGTAATGTATCTCATTGGTTAGAGGCACCATGTTGGTGTGTGAGGATTTAATCGCATTTTACACTTTACTATGTATTTGTATATGACAAAGGCTTATGGAAAAAGAGCTTAACTTTTCCTGCGCCACTTCTGAGCTTGGTTTGAACCCTTTTTACATTGCAAGGCTCAGTGAGTCACATGTGAATTAAAGATTGATACATCCGATAGAGGGATGTATTATATACATTTATTTATTATATACAAGTACTAGTGAGGTGTAATATGTGATTAAATCCTCATACACCAACATGGTGCTTCTCCCCAATGAGATGCAATTCCCCATCTGACCAAAACTTGCCTCTCACCTAGCCAGCCAATAAAATCTACCCTGCACTGATGAGAAGCAAACACCCTGAAACAACTGTCTGTTGATGAATTGAACTAAACTGACTTGGCTTTAACCCTTTTCACATTGCAAGGCTCAGTGAGTCACATGTGAATTGAGGATTGCTACATCCAATAGAGGGCACTGGAGAGTTCAGCTCTTTTCCATATGACATTGTTATATACAAGTACCACTGAGGTGTAATATGGGATGAAATCCTCACACAACAACATGGTGTTTCTCCCCAATGAGATACAATACCTCTTCTGACCAACACTTGTCTCTCACCTAACCAGCCAGTAAAATCTACTCTGCACTGATGAGGAGCAAACACCCTGAAACAATTGTCTGTAGATGAATTGAACTAAACTGACTTGGCTTGAACCCTTTTCACATTGCAAGGCTCAGTGAGTCACATGTGAATTGAGGATTACTACATCTAATAAATGGTGCTGGAGAGTTCAGATCTTTTCCGTATGACACTGTTATATACAAGTACCAGTGAGGTGTAAAATGTGATTAAATCCTTACACAACGACATGGTGCTTCTCTCCAATGAAATACATTACCCCTTCATAGACATATATGGCATATTGCTAGGATATACCATTAATGTCTGATAGGTGCAGGTCCCATCTCTAGGACTGGCACCTATCTCAAGAATTATCCCTGAAAACTCTGCTTTGAGCAGAGAGGTGGTCGGGACTCTCCAGTTAAAACCAATGGGAGTTCCAAGTTCAGCCGACTGCACATCATTCTCATATGGTGGAACCCCCACCTTTCAGACATTGATGGTATGTCCTATCAATGTCTATGGTGGGAAAAATACTCATACTTGTTTTTTCCATTATAACAGAGTTCAGCTCTTTTCCATATGACATTGCTATATACAAGTAGCAGTGAGGTGTAAAATGTGATTAATTCCTCACAACGACATGGTGCTTCTCTCCAATGAAATACATTACCCCTTCATAGACATATATGGCATGTCCTATCAATGTCGATGGTGGGAAAATACTCTTGTTTTTTTCCAAATTTCCCAATAAACTGCTTACACTACCTTCACAGAACTAAACTGTCTTTACAGCAGCCATAAACCAGAAGGCTGTTGTCTGCCCTGCCTAAAACTGCCAAGCTGCCTATGTGCTACCTAGTGGCAATATTTCTCTACTGAAAAAATAAAATTTTATAAATACCCAAAGATAATTGCCAGGTTAACATTAAAATGAAAAACATTATGTTAAAGGAGTTGTCTCCCCACAGGGTTTCAAAGAATGCATGAAAGAAATTCTCTGTCACTTCCTGGTTCAGACTAATTTGCATAAGCTCCATGCTTGTACAGCATAAGCTCCGTGCTTTCAGATGCTAATTAGATTAGATTAGCTTCTCAAACTACTCACAGGACCTTATCTGATCCCCAAAACAGAAGCCCTAATTACAGAGCTGTTTACTTGAGATAAATCAAGCTTTTTACTGTCTGGCAGCACAGGACACTGACTGACACTGCCAACCTGTGTGATGACTCACTCTCTGTTATCTCATTGAACAAACAGCCCGGGGAGATTTGTTTACAGGTCGGTTACTGAGGGAACTGAAATAACCATGGAGGTAATAAATTCACTTGTATCTCTTTAGGGAAAACAGAGGAACAATGCAATATATTTGGAAAATGTCTTTATTTTGTGTTCCCTACAATTTGAAAGCTATTCTTTGTAGTGAGACAACCCCTTTAAGTTTGAACCAAGGTGATCTCATTAAAGCTGTAAATTGTATGAAAGTCTCTCAAAGGCATATTTAAGTCCTCATTTGAAATGCAGCTCTATTTTGTTTGGTACTACAACTTTGAACTCTTGTAGGAGGTAAAAGATAAATGAAAAACACGTAAGCATTTAGATATTTTCCAGTTGACAGGAGATTAGTAAGCGTACTTCTTGAATTAGCAGAACTTGATTAACTGCTTAGCAGTAATTGTAGAATGGTATAAATGAGTATAACCCACATAGTTAGTTCATGATATGATTTATTTATTTGGTAATTTATGTCTCATATTTATCAATCCTGCTAATATAAACCTGTCATTTTGGTAGAAGAACACTTGAGAAGAACTGCACACACAATTGTATATTTAACCAAGTCTGGAGAAAAACATGGCTTATGCATTGAGATCTAAGACTTAAAGTGAGTCATTATTAAGAATTGTATGTGGTTTGTTAGCATTCATATGGAAGTAATATCAAGTAGGCTTTCAGCTCAAAGCAAGCATTGTGGTCCGTGATTTGTGGGTGGAATCAACCATTTTTGAAGTTAGCATTTTTAATTATCTCCAATGTGTTTACAAAGTGAGAGGAGAAAGCCTAGAATTTCTGAGCATCTGTCACACATCAACATTTTGCAAAAGTGTGAGAATGTTTTCTTGTACTGAAATGGAAACTGTGTACAAATCAAACAATAAAATGGTTACAATGGGCTTCCCATGTCTGGACATGTCATTTTCAGTATGTGTTGTAAGAACATATAGATGTCACATAGGCATCAGCAATCTATTAGCTAGAGCTGGGGACAGCTGCAAAGAACATCTCTCATTTTGAAAGACTCTACATATAACAAATACTCTGCCACCTTCAGCTTCTCTTATCAATTAGATAAGATTACTATAGGCTTCAGATGCAGGACAAACATCAATCAGCTGATCAATAACTGGTCTGCATTTAGGGTTCGTTCCCATTCTGCAGTTCATGCACACAGACCAAAGCACATCTACTGTACATGCAGTGGCCAATAATTGCACAATTTGACTGGTAATACTAGTTTTACCAGAAAAATTGTGTACTTATTGGCCACCATATGTGGGCATGGTGTTATCTGCATGCAGTAGCTGCAGTGTGTAAGCTTACCCTTAGAAAGTCGGTTCTCCTGATAGAAACCATATTGCCCAGCAGAAAACAAAGCCCACTCTAGGTTTACACATTCCGATTTCATCCATTAGTGTGCATTAACTAGATATTGGCATATTTATCAAAAATTAGATTCAGTTACTTCGCAGAATTTTCCTACAAAATTCGTTTCGTTCCGAATTGTTTCGTGACGAATCGCTTTAAAAAACAGCTATTTCCAGGCTGCACAGAGCCTGCAGGGTGCTGTAGAACGTTGTGCCATGCTTAAATATGCAGAGGGAGCTTAGTTTGGTCTTCATACAATGTTGTGTTTTAGTATGACACGCATATGAATGCCGCCGCTCTTAGAATCGCTTCACTATAAAATTCCCTGGGCACTTAAGAGGGCAGAACTGACCTAAAAACTGAAGCGGGAATGTAGCCCGATAAAATCATGGCAGCGGCAGCTGGAAAAAAACAAGCTGAGGGCTCAGGTGGCAACATCAGTGACAGAGTGTGGAGGTGACGGCAGCAGCCACAGCAGCATGAGGTCAGAGAGAGGCACAATGACCTTCTGGAGTTGGTAAAAACAGGAGTAGGCCACAGAGTGGCACAATGACAGAGTGTGGAGGTCATGGCAGCAAACCACAGCAGCAGCATGAGGTGACACAGTGTCACCAGGACATTCGTGAGGTGGAAAAAGAGGAGTAGGCCACAGAGTGGCATGATGACACAGTGTGGAGGGCACGGCAGCAGCCACAGCAGCAGCATGAGGTCAGAGAGTGGCACAATGACAGAGTGTGGAGGTCACGGCAGCAGCCACAGCAGCAGCATGAGGTCAGACAGTGTCACAATGACATTCTGGAGGTGGCAAAAACAGGAGTAGGCCACAGAGTGGCACAATGACACAGTGTGGAGGGCACAGCAGCAGCCACAGCAGCAGCATGAGGTCAGAGAGTGGCACAATGACAGAGTGTGGAGGTAACGGCAGCAGCCACATAAGCAGCATGAGGTCAGGCAGTGGCACAATTTCACCAGACAATGCTACTGCTCCAATGTCCTCCTCCTCCTCCAGTTCAGTCCCCACCGGACTCATGTGGCCGCGAGATGTAGTTGCCACGTCTCCAGTCCCCTGCCCAGACAGATTTTTCAGCATCTGTTCCAGGACATGAAGCAGTGGAATGACGTTATTCACCCATAGACTGACAAATAATGTCGCCTTCTCGAATGGCCTCAGCAAACGGCAGGTGTCACGCATGAGCTGCCACTGGCTGACATCAAAGTTACACAGGGGAGTACTCCTGTCCTTCGATAGACACACAGATTAGCCACAGGTTGACTTATTGCAAATGATTAGTATAGCCCAGTTTTAGCCTCAGTCGAGGAACCTTCTTAATCTTCCCCCTTCAGCTCACACACAATACAGACTCAAGGCTTGTGTTGCAATATATAATAATCTCTTTACTTAATTTATACACATATGCTGCATATCTTCTGGACCGCACGGTCCTAATACAGTCTATAATCGTAAGTATATAAGAGATTTGGGCAATACTTAGCTGTAACTCAGCTTATGAATGAATAATTACAATTCCAGCCTGATGAAGGAAACTATGTGTTCCGAAACGTCGCTCGCTGGGTAGCGTGGAGTAAAGACGCTCTGGTGTCAGCTCATGCTGGACTCGTAATTATTCATTTATAAGCTGAGTTACAGCTAAGTATTGCCCAAATCTCTTATATACTTACGATTATAGACTGTATTAGGACCGTGCGGTCCAGAAGATATGCAGCATACGTGTATAAATTTAAGTAAAGAGATTATTATATATTGCAACACAAGCCTTGAGTCTGTATTGTGTGAGTACTCCTGTCCGCCTGGATCATCAAAAAATCGTTAATGGCCTTTCTCTGTTCATACAGTCGGTCCTACATGTGCAGGCTGGAATTCCACCAGGTGAAAACATCGCATATCAGAGTGTGTTGGGGGAGGCCGTTCTGCTGCTGCAACTCGAGGAGGGTGTTCCTGGCTTTGTAGGAATGGATAAAGTCTATGCACAGTGTCCTGGCCATTTTCAGAAGCTTCTGCAGATCGGTGGAAGACTTCAGGAACCTTTTCACAACCAGACTGAACACGTGCGCCATGCAGAGCGCATGGACCATCCCTCTTCGGTGCAGCGCGGACACCATGTTACTCCCATTGTCCATCACCATGGTTCCGATTTGCACTGGCGCGGCGAAAGCCACACATCGATTTCTTGCTGCATGACGCGGAGCAGTTCCTCCCCTGTGTGACTTCGTTCACCGAGGCAAGCCAGGTGTAGAGCTGCATGACACCGCTGTGCCCTACACATGTGGTATGATGGAGCAGTACTTTTGGAGGCTGAGATGGTGGTGGTGGTGGACATTGGCACAGGAGCCGCAGTTTAACAACGTGGAGGAGAAAGCGGCGTCTCCTGTCCAAGTTGTTGGTGTGCCTGGGCAGGAAGCACATGCACCCAGTGGGCCGTAAAGGACATGTACTGGCCCTGACCGTAGTTACAGCTCCAGACGTCCGCGCTGCCGTGCACCTTGGAACAAACCGATAAGCTCAAGGACTGGCCCAACTTCTGTTCTACATATTTATGAAGTGCTGGTACTGCCTTTTTGGAAAATAAATTACGGCTTGGACTCTCCATCTCGGCTCAGCACAAGCCATTAGTTCTCTGAACGGTGCAGAGTCTACCATTTGGAAAGGGAGGGACTGCAGTACCAACAACTTGGACAGGAGCACGGTCAGCTTCTGCACCTTAGGATGGTTGGACGCATACTGTTGTCTCTTTGCAATCGCCTCGCTGAAAGACTGCTGGCGCCATGAGTAGCGAGGAGCAGGAGCATCTGGACCAGAAGATGATGGCAAACAGAAACAGCTCCCTTCTGCAGAGGTGGTGGAGCCTTGACTGGCTGCAATGGCATGCGTGCCACTGGGCGCTGCTGCTGCTGTTGCTGCGGCAGGATGGACCACCACATCTGTGCCACGTTTCTCCCAGGCCACCGGATGGTGACGCTGCATGTGTTGACGCAGGGCCATGGTGCCAACATTAGCTTCCTGGCCACGCTTCACTTTCTGCCCACAGATTCTACATATACCCATATTCGACTCCTCCGGTGTCTTAGCAAAAGAACTGCCACATGGCCGAGTATCTGATTTTACCGCCAACGCTCCGCACACAGTGACTACTGCCGCCGCTGCCTCGCTGAGCACCTGTGCCGCTACTTTCTTGGACCTGCGAAGCGGGTTTTCTACCCCGTGGGCGCTTGGCTCCCGACCTCACACTGCTGCTACCCTGCTGACTCACGGCCACACAACCCACTTGCTGGCTGCGCCGCTGCCTGACGCGCAAGCTGACGCCCTCTTCTCCTGACGATGATGAAGCCCTTGCTTCACCCGGCTCCCAAGTGCGGTCGGCTACATCATCATCAATTTGTGTTTCATCGTCACTGCTGTCCTCATCACCGGTCTTGGTATGCCGAGGCTGACACCTCACAACATGACCTCCCATGCCACTCTCCACATCTATACTTTGCCGCCTACTGCAAGAAGCAGGCGATATTGGCCCCATTTCTTTGCTGCCATGTAGCTGCTGACTGCCCTCCTCAAATTGTTCATCCTCGCTGTATAGTGGCGCTGAGCCCAGACCACATAGTAGATCTCTGGCTGAGGGAACCGGATGGGACAGAGGCGGGTTGAGGACAGGTGAGGGCCGCTGACCCGCTCCCAGGCCATGCCAACTAAGGGTTGTGTCTGACGTTCCCACCGACTCTTGGCTGGGGTTGTCAGATGTCATCTGGGAGGAAGTGGATGACCTAGTCAACCAATCAAGGGTTGCTGGTCAAACCACAGCCGCTAGATGACAGCGGCAGTTGTGGCCTCACCGAGTGACCCCTGCTGCGACGTCCCCTTGCTGTGCTGCGACCTGGGCCTGCTCCAGGAATGTTTGTGTCACTGCCACTCGCAGGTGAAGAGCCTGCCACCTCTCTGTCTGACATACTGTTTGTTCTAAAATGTACAGACACTGTTTGATGAAGATATCTGTATATGATAAATACACACCCTGTATTTGACTCCAAATGAACCCACTAACAAGCTTGGGTAACCCTTGGATATAAATTGCGCTCCACAAATGGGCAGGAAAAATTTACTTGTATGTGCCATTTAAAAACACTGTGTATTTTACTGAATATAAAAGCACAAACAGGCTTAATTAACCTTCGGATATGAATTACGCTACAGGCAAAATTTCTTTTTTGGCGGTGAAAAAGAACGTTTCTTTTACTAAGTACAACTGCAGAAAAATACTTAGTTAACCCTTGGATGTAAATTGTGCAAAAGAAATGTGCTGCCAACAATTACCAGTTTTGTAACGAGTTAAAACGGCGTGTATTTTTCGGAACACAACAACAGAAAAACTCATTATTATTATTATTATTATTATTATTATTATTTATTTTAAAGCGCCATTGATTCCAGGGCGCTGTACATTCGAGGGGGTTACATATATAACATAAGTCAAACGAGTACAGTGATAAGGGATAATGACAATTGGCACAACAGAGGGAGAGAGGACCCTACCCGCGAGGGCTTACAATCTACAAGGAGGGGGGAAGAGACAGGAGGTGAGGGGCAGACATGTCTGTGGAGGAAGTAGTAATAATTAACCTCATAATTAACCTTCAGTTATGAATTATGCTAGAGGCAAAATTTCTTCTTTGGCAGTGAAAAGGAACGTTTATTTTAATGAATACAACTGCAGAAAAATACTTAGTTAACCCTTGGATGTAAATTGCGCAAAAGAAATGAGCAACCAAAAATTATGTGGTATTTGGATTGTAAAAACGCTGTTTCTTTAACTGAATACAACAGGAACAGGCTTAGATAACCCTTGGATATTCAATGTGCTCAAGAACTGAGCAGATAGCATTAAAATGTACATGCAGCTGCATTGGACGCACACTGGACTTCAGTTCCAATACCCCACAAAATCAGAATTAGAACGTAAGAGAAGCAGTCTCTGAGACAAGCTGTGACAGCCCCAAAAAATCACTGTTTAAAAGTGTGTTCTTTAGTATGAGATATCATAAGCAGCAGCAGCAGCGGCGACGGCGACACCATCTTCCCTACACAGTAAAGTGAGAGCGGTATGAGCTGCCAGCGTCGTTCCCGGACTTATTTATTGCGGTGACGTCACAGAATCCCACCGGTCTCTGATTGGCTTCATCTCTGCACATGTCATGTAGCTACGCCATTCTTCCTCCCAGACTTCTTTGCCCCATGTAACGCCATGTGCTCGCAGCCATTTTATCAATCAAAAGCACGCTTCGTTCCCGCGAATCACCCCAAACTTCGACTTTGTTCAGAATCAAAGTTTTCCTGAAATTCTAAACGAATTCCACTTCGTTAGAATCAATTCGCCCATCTCTAGCATTCACTCACTACACCACATCCAAAAAACCCACGTTTTACCACAAATTGATGCAATACGGTAATTGGCAGTGTAGTTTTTACAAGAGAAACACATTTATTCTATATGTTTCACCTGTAAAAAGCAAGTGGCTATTTTGCCAATGATCACAAAACCACAGCAAAGAGAGTTGACTTGTGGCGGTTCTTTTTTTCTTTTCTTTGCGGTTTAGATGTGTTTGAAAACTACATAAAAATGCAAGTTTTAAAAAAACAGGTGGTTTCTAAGCAACATGTGCAACATGTGCAACATGAATGTTTTTTAGAATTAGCTAAAATTTGGAAATCCTTATCAAATTTGAATAAAAGGAGTTTCTGTCACATCGAATAGCTTTAAAAATGTAAAAAGAAGTTTAATAAAATTTATTACCAATACCTTTCTGTTCTGATTTTGCTTCCTTACAAAATTAAAGCAGTTCTTATCTCCTGTTTGTGTACACAAGATTACTTATATTGCAGGCCATCTCTCTCTGCTTTAGAAGCCCTGATCAGGATGGCAACATAACTCTCTGTATCTTATCAGCAGCACAGGAGCTTGTTGGTCTTTCTTACTGACAAATTTTAACCCTTTAGAGCTCTGTAGTCTTCTGCCCTGCTGTTTAAACCATTCCATTACCAATTTCCCTTTAAAAGGCTAGGAATAGCAGAGCTGATATGTTAATCATTGTTGTAGAGCCGTCCACAGCCTAACTAGGAAGTGAGAGCCTGAAGCTGCCTGTGGCTCTGTGAAACAAGGAGATGGAAAAAAAAACACTTGCATTTCTTGAAAACACAAGCGTTTTTTCAGCTTGCATTTTTTATGCATTATTTTAGCGCATCTCAAATGCAAAAAATAAGCAACATGTGAACCCAGCCTAAACTGCAGTAAACTGTATGTGATTGTATGTGGTTATGGACACAACAACACAGTGTGAATACACTGTTAGGTTTAATGTCCTCATGTGTGTGGGGTTAGCTTTGGGTTTACACTTAAAAAAGACAAAATAGGGACTTCCATCTTTTTTTTCCCTTTAAATGCGCCCATTTATTAATGGTTAAAATGAGTGATGGCGATTACCAACTTCGTCATTGGGGGCGTAGTCATATCGTCAATTACACCGATATCCGATTTGTCGAAAAGATTTTCGCCCGATGACCATTAAATCTATGGGGGAGGAAAAACACCTTCATTCTTTCAAACAGGGCTGGAGAACCCGGGGAATTTAAAACATCCACAACAGTAAACTTATACGGGTTTAACATCTTAGGAAAACCAGGTTAAAAAAGTCCCCCAAAAAAAAATTTTCACAAAAAAAATTCACTACCCCCTGTCCCTGTACCACAGCATGACCCTTAAACCTCATAAACCCAAAAATTTAAAAAGCGCCAGAAGACAGAAATTATTTGAACCATCATTTTTTTTTTGAATTTGGCATTAAACTAAAACCTGTCCGGGAATGCAGCATGCCCCTTAAAACCTGCGGGCCCCCACAAATTAAAAAGTCCCGGGAAAAAAGGGAGTCTTTAAAAACCACCATTTTAAAGTTGAACTGGACAGGGACTAAATCTGTCCGGCCCCGCAGTAGACCTTTTAAACCTGTCTAACCAACAAAAAAAAAAGTGCCGGAAAAAGGAGTCTTAAAAACCCACCTTTTTTTGGGTTGAACGGGGCTTTAAAACCCCCTCCCTGTCCTGGGCCACAGCATGACCCCCAAACCTGAAATTGACCCCCAAAATTTAAAAAGTGCCGGAAAAAGGATTCTGCCCAACCACCTTTTTAATTTGAACTGAAATTTAACTACCCATGCCCCGGACCGTACCCTTTCAGGGGGGGCTTTAACCATTTGAAAACAGTTTGGGCCGACGCGGTTCCCATTACTGAGATTTCACAGCCCCTGACCAAGCGATGACAGATTTGACGGCCCCTGAAAACGACGATCCGTTTGGCTTGCGGTTGTCCCCCGGCACAGGAAAGCCCTTCTCTCAAAACGTCCCCCCCTTTCCCATGCCCCTTTCCCCCCTCTTTGCTCGCAAACCCAACCTTTAAATTCGCCCCAAAATGTTCAAAAAAAAAAATTTTAAGAAGGTATGGAAAGAAGTTTTTTGACATGCCCCCTTATTGAAAGAACGGAAAAAATTTCGCTTTTTTTATACTTTAAACCCCCTCAAAATTTCCTACACCCAACAAGGATTAAAACCCTAAATTTTTATTCCCCTTTCTAGCAAATCCCTGTAAAATTTGGCGGTCTGGGGAAAAAACCCGTAAAAAAAATAAACAGTTTTTTTTCCTTTTCTTTCCCAGGGATTTTAAAAATTTCCCCCAGATAGGACTCCGGGGGAAAATTAAAGATTTCAACAAAAATACAAAACAAGTGCATTTATCTGCGCCAAACTGAGATTCAACCGGGGCGGAAAAAAACTATTCAGAAGTTACAGGGTTGAGAAATTGCTTTTTTTTGGGGGCAGAAAATACAAACGAGAAAATTTTGCTAGAAACCATTTTCTACCCAAAAAATTATCTTTAAAACGGGGCTTTTTTGGAAAAAAACCCGGGGGCCCGAAATCACGCCAAATCCCACCCTTTTTAAAAGTTATACGGAAAAACAAACAGGGGTTTTTTGGGCACCAATAAAAAATACCCCAAACCAAAACTAACAAAATTTCGTATCCAAATTTTAAAGTAAAAAGGGGCTAAGGGGAAAAAAAAAACTGGGGAAACCCAAAAAGAGCAAAACACTTTTTAAAAAATGTCAAACGGAAAAAATAAAAAGGTTTAATTTTGCCCCAAATTAAAAATACAACAGCATTACCACAACTTTTTCTGAAATTTTAAAAATTTTAAATTACTTTGGTTTGGCTTTTTTAAAACAAAACGGGGCCCCGCACCAAAGTGAAAATACAACTATTTAAAATTTTAAATACGGAAAATAAAAGGTTTTTTTTTTTCACCTATAAAATACACCGCAATTATTTACCCTTTTTTCTGTATGGGTAAAATAATTACAAGATGGGTTTTTGGGGAAAAAAATAGCCTGCCCAAAGTGAAAACACCTAATTAAATTGTTTTACAGATAAAAAAAGGGGGGGGTTTTTTGGAAACCAATGAAATACAACAGTTTTTAACAAAAAAAATTTCTGTACCCTTTAATGTAAGTACAAGGGGAAACTTTGAAAAAAAAATTGGCCTGGGGCCAAAGTGAAAAACACCAAATTAATTATGAAAGGAAAATAAAAATTTTTTTTTTTGCACCTTTTAAATGCACCTAAAATTTTTAACTACAAATTTTTTGTATCGCAATTTTAAGAAAATTTGGGTTTTTTGAATAAAAATGGGCCTGCGCCAGATTGAAAAAACCAAAATTTTAAATTTGTCCCGGATAAAAAAGGGGGTTTTTTTGCACCTATAAATACACCTTGAATTAAACTAGCAAATTTTTTGTACCCATAAAAAAAATCCCAAGGGGGTTTCTTTGAACAAAAATGGCCGCCCCAAAAAGTAAAAAAACAACCTAATTAGTTTATGTACGGAAAATTTAAAAATTTGGTTTTTTGCACCTTTTGAAATACACCTGAAATTTAAACAGCAAATTTCGGTATCGTAATAAAAGGGTAAAAGATGGGCCCCTTTGAACAAAATACCCCTGCCCCAAAAATTTAAAAAACCCCTAAAAAATTTGGGTGAAAAGGAAAAATAAAAAAGGTGGGTTTTGCCCCAAATAAAAATACAACGGGCGGGTTTACAAAAAATTTCGTAAAAAAAAAATTTTAATTACAAAGGGGGGGCCTTTCAAAAATGGCCTCGCCAAAGTAAAAAACCCCTAATTGGGGTTAAATTTTGGGATAATAAAAGGGGGTTTTTGAAACCGATAAAAAAACCCCCTTTCAATTACGGGAAAAATTTCTGTATCGTAATAAAAGTAAAAAAGGTTTTTGGTCTTTGAAAAAAAACCTGGGCTGCACAAAATTTAAAAAAAAAAAACTAATTAAATCGTGAACGGATAAAAAAAAGGGTGGTTTTTTTTGGCACCTTTTGAAATAGAAAAGCAGAGCCCTAAAAAGTTCTAATTAACTAAAATTTGGTCCTTTAAAACATTAATAGCCTCCCCAAAAAGTGAAAAACCCCCCTAATTAAATCATGAAGGGGATAATAAAAGGGGGTTTTTTTAAGGCCCTATAAAAATACACCTTAAATTTAAAACAAAAAAAAAGTTCTTTTTAAATCCAAATTTTAAGTAAAAAGGGATAAAAATTTTTGGGAAAAAAACCCTGGGGGTTTCCACAAAAGGGAAAAAAAAAACAAATTTAAAATGTGTGCGGAAAAAAAAAAGGTGGTTTTTTTGCACCTTTTAAAAAAAACACCTGCAGTTACTACAAAAGTTCTGTACCAAAAGGCAATTTAAAAATGGGGGTTTCTTTTGAACAAAACGGGGCTGCAAAAAAAATAAAAGGGAAACTATTTCCCCCAAAAACTTGCCAAAAACTAAAAAAAAAAAAAACCCACATAAACGCAGGTTCAAAGCATTCGGGACTGCACAATATAAAATCTCCCTTTTAAAAAGGGCCTGCCGGGCCCCTGCCCCGTTTTCCCCCCCGAAACCCCCCCCCCCCCCCTCCCACGGCTGTAAAAGCGCTAGATTCTTTTTTAAAAAAGTCTCAGCCTAACTAACAAAGGGGAACTAAAATTCTCTAATCTACCTATTTTCTAATGTTCCCCAGCTAAAAGCATAGTTGCTGTGAAACAAAGAGAATTTGTGTCTCTGAGCGAGCGTATTAAAGGAAAGGGAAAGCTAACACCGCCTCCCTTTTAAAATAGACACACTGACACACTGATGCTAAACAAAAAGGGCTGTTCTATGAAAAAAACGGGGGTCTTTTCCCAAACCAATGACAACCATACACACACAGTCAGACGTCGCACACCAGCTCACCCTGCTCATCCCTCTAAGCTTATTTGGGGCCCCAAAAAATGACGGGAAAGCCCCCGAAAAGGGGCAACGATAGTAAAAGTTTTATGCGCAGATTTTTCCACCAAAATTTAAACGCGGGGAATGGGGAAAATTTTTTCCAAATCACTTAAAAACCTTTCCAAATTTCAACTTTGCCCGATTAAAATCGCTCATCCCAATTTAAAATACATTTAAAAAAAACTTTTAATAAACCCAATAGCTATTCCAAATTTTTCCCCATTTTCCCTCCCCCAAATGTAAAAACAAACAATTCCCAAGCCAAGGGACTGCCCTTTCCGGGGGGTCCCTTTCCTGTGTAAAAAACTACATAAAATGTTTCTATAATATTGATGTTAAGCCAGACCCCAAAAATAAATGTCTCCCCGAAAGAACATTTTTTATGTTGAAAATATTTATCCTGAGCCCATGAAAACCACGGGGGAACGCGGGTAAAAAAAAAAAAAGTCGGGCCCCCAAAAACTAAAGGGCCCAGTTTAAATAAACCCAAAGGGAAATTTTTGCCACATTTGCCAAAAGGGCCTCGAAAGGGGTTTTTCACCCCCCAGTGGGTTTCCTCTTAAAGGTAAATTGGCAAAATGGCAATGTATAAAAAATTTCTTGTAAAAAAAAATTTTCCAACAACCCGGGGGTTTGTGTGGTGCCAAGGGAAATCATGGAGCTTTTGGTCTAAAAAGGTGGAGGGTCTTAAAGGGATTTGAACCCCAAATTTAAGAAGCTAAGAAACAAAAGGCTACACTACTGTAAAACAGACAAACCCTTATGGGAAATAGCCCCTACAAATATCGCATCTGAACAAATGGTACATTGAAAGGGGTTCCCCCTTCCCCATAGGGGTTA